>JAHPZR010005410.1:5000-20000 GCA_019787425.1 Platygyra sinensis
TAATTGGACCTCGTGTCGTACAATTCAGGGAGTCATCGTGCTCGTAATTTCAAATCGGCCTCGCGCTTCGCGCTCGTCCGATTTTGAAATTACTCGCTCGATTACTCCCTGAATTGTACTCCACTCGGTCCAGTTACTATTACTAAGCTTAACTGATGATTTTCCGTGTTTAAATAAAGATTTACATACATACACTAAAAAAAAAAAAAAAAAAAAAAAAAAAAGACACTTTGCGATAGTCGAAAAGTACAACTTTGACAAAGCGGGGTATGTTTCTAACGAAACTGTGGTGCTGCGTCGGTGGGGAGTATTACAAGATGATATGGTTTTATCAAGTGGGTTGATAATGTGAATTGGCCATGGTAAAAAGATTCGAAAAATCCTTAAGGTGACCAATTCACGTTATCAACGTAGTTGATAGAATCAGATTATCTTACAACCCTGACAACTGCACTCGTAGCGTCGGTAGCTTGAGACCAATAGTGTATCATAGATGTTAAAGCGTACATGATGGAGGAGAGAACGAAATCCTCAGCAAGCTCGGAGATGGCTGGCGTCAACGAGATCGGGCGTGGGTGTTTACTGGGGTCTTCGACCGGCTTCTCCTTAGGTAGGGGCACCACGTCCGCGACCTTCCACCAGGCGGGGAGACTTTGTTCTTAAAACTGGCATTAATTATGGAAGTGATTGGCTGCACAAGAATCTCTGAATTTTCACGCAGGAGCCAATTAGCGATACCATCCGGTTCCGCGGCCTTGCGTAGATTTAGTTTCGTCAGCGCGTAAAGAACAGCATATTCAGAGACAAGTAGAGTGTCAGAGGCCTCCTCCTGGATGAAGACAGAATTTAGTGTGGTTGGTAATGCTCCATAGGTTCCAAGAAAGCGGAGTTAATGGCGTTGGCGATCTCAGTGTCACTTGAGGGATTGAAGCCGTCACCGAGCTGTAAGTTAGAGAGAAGACACTCCGACGGAGAAGCGGGAACTATCCCAGCAATCCGTTTGATGGTATTCCACCACTGTGAAGGCTTGGTGTTCATTAGATCGCTGATTTTGGACGCAAAGTACGTGCTGCGAAGTGATTTGCGCTCGCGACTATCAACATTACGGTAATACCGGTAACATTTTTTGTTGTCCCGGACAAAAGCCTGCTGTTGCAGCTTTATGAGGTTTTAGAACTGCGCAGTGATCCACGACGGATCGTCAGTGTGGAGTCTAATGCGTTTGGTTGCCATGATGTGGTCAAGGCCGTTCCTGACGGTGCCTATAAAGAGCGCCAACTTGGTCTCTCAGTCGGGAGCGTAGTCAGCCACAGCCCAGTCGATCGAAGAAAAAAAGCGACCCAACTCCGACTTCCGACTACTTGTAGCACGCGTATCACGCTTGAGGAGAGTTTTCCTATTTGGACTGTCTTTTGGTGCGCGTGTTTTTGGGCGCATCACGACGACATTATGGATTGTTGTCTGACAAACCAAATTAAAAGGCGGTAAGGTCTGTACGCCGTTCTTATCGTACATATCAGGTAGGTTAGTTAAAACCAAGTCCAGAATTTGATCACCCCTGGTAGGCTTATCGACCAGTTGACATTTTCTAAACTGGTGGAGAGGCGGTTGGCCTTGAGCCTGTTTAAGACTTCGCCTAAAAGGATTCCATAACCAGGAAATTCGCCCTCACCGGTGGCTAGGGTGCCAGATAAATAATCCAGCAATGCAACACCTCTAGCGCTGTCATTAAAGTGCGGATGGTATATGGTGGCTACGATCGCACAAGGGATCCCACGTGGAAGTTTCTTGGGCCTGATCCACGCCCATAGGGCCTCGAACTCAGGGTCTTGCAAATAATCCAGAGGTCTATATTTTACGATAACTGCAGAAATTCACGCGCGCTCATTGGTTAAATTTTATTGTCCATATGCGGACAGACAGATAAATTTGAAATTCATGCAACGCGTCAGCGAGCGAGAGCGGGCAATTCGACAATTTGTTATCGTAAAAAACAAATTGATGTCAGTTTTTAATGCGTCTGTCCTGTTATTAACAATGAATTTCGTCATAACATTGTCAAAGTAGTCTGCGGATCCACTCGGCTATCGCCTCGTGGATCCACAGCTACTTTGACAATGTTATGACGAAATTGATGATCAATAACAGGACAGACGCATAAAAAACTGACGTCAATTTGTTAATTTGACCGAGTCCTCAATATACAGCCCAACACCGTGGAAATCCGCTGCCCGAAATAACGAGTATCCTGGAATGTGGAGATGGTTTTTGCCGACCGCGTTTCTCAGCTGCATTAGCGGTAAAAATAGAAACCTAAATAAGTTTTAAATCCAGGATGACAGGCCGCACTTCTTCAATCTTGGGCGCTATGGACATTGCCTTAGCAATTCATGCTGACGACATTGTTTACATTTTTACTCATTTGCATACGGCTTTGCCTACTGAAATAAACATGTTAGATACAAATTGACTCCAGGCAGCTAAAGAGCAAGTAAAACTTAATACATCGTGAAATTCTTAGCTCTTTGCGTGTAATATTGAAGGAGGAATTGTCTTTCAAAAACTGCAAAAGTTCTGGGTGGCAAAAGCGCTAATGAGCTCATACATTCTTTGTAAAATTTTGAGTTTTTAAATCCGTGTGGCACAAAAGTATTCAATACATCAGGCTCATATTCATTGGCAGAGTTAATCGTACTGTAACCTTTCAATATTCAGAACTGATTTGTTTGCAGCTCCATCAGAAACTGAATTGCTTATGCTCATGAGGCAAATATTGTAAACAAGGATTCCCCTATAGGCTAAAGCCAGACACGCTGGTCGGTTGGCTCGATTTGTTAGCCGGAACTACCAGGTTCGAGACGTTACGACAGCACTGAAGGTGTTCCGAGCGTTTTCGTAAGCAGTTCGTCGAGTTCTGGTGCGACACCACTGGTACTGAATGGCAGTTTATTTTACCAGCTCTAGAGATGTTAGCTTGAATATTCAATGAGCTGATCAAGCGGTCATGAAAATTAGATGGCTCTTGTACTTGTTTTTTTTTTTTTTTTTTTTTTTTTTTGATATTTTATTTTATTTAATGTTCCACATGACTTACACTACATTGCACTACATTACACTACATTACATTACATTACCTTACATTACATTTTATAACCTTAATAACAGTACATTACATACGTTACATTATATTACACAAGACATACTACGTTACTTATGCTACACAATACCAGTTAATTAAAATACGTGTTAAACTAATGCACTCTCCGAGAAACTTCATAATCTTATACGTTACATTACAGAAAGGTGATAATTGGCTTCCACTTTTCATCGTGAATTTTTAATTTGTTATTTTTAAGGCGATAGATCGCTCGATGGATTCGACATACTTTATCTTTAAAAAGACTTGAGGTAAAACAGGTAGAAAATTCTTAAGCCGGTTAGAGTAAATGACCTGTTTACCAATAATAATAATATGGTTTAGAAGGGCCCAATTGAGATTCTTTTGAGCTAGGCCAAAAATAATGTCGTAGTCACTTAAAAAATCAATATCTATGTTTATGGATTTTAGCCAGAGAACAACAGACTTCCAAAAGGTTATGCTGTGCTCGCAATAACAAAAAAGGTGCTCGAGAGATTCTTCTGACGTGTGACAAAATGTACAGAGGGGAGAGCTGACTATTTTCATTTTGTATAGAGATTTATTGGTATATAATATCCGATTGAGAATTTTGTATTGGAAAATTCTTGTATTGGTGTCGATTGTAACTACATGTGGAATTAGATAGATTGTTTCCCATTCTAAGCTATGATTGTGAAATAAAGTTGTATATTTATGTCGTGCGGAAGGGTAGACTTGGGTCATCTCTACCAGCTCCCAGTATAGTTTTTTCGAGTTGATTGAATCGAGCAACACGCTTTTACCATTTAAAAAGAGGGTGTGTTGCATTACAGGCGGGCCATGAAATACGGTAAGAGTCTCATTCGAGCTGATTAGGCTTTTCCACGGAGAGGGAAGAGAGTCAAAAATACCCAGAAGTGAGAAAAAATCTACAAGCGTAAGTCCAGTAGCCGCAAAAGAGGGCCATGGTTTTAACTTGCCATTGTTGGTTAAAATGTCAGAAATGAAAACGATACCTTTTGAGAATAGTCTTCTATTAAAAACGGGTGCATCGTTAATGCGTATGAATTGATTGTTCCACAAGATTTGTTTCAAGACTTCCTCACGAGACTCAGCAGGCTTAGCCGTTAATTTGGACCAGACATTGAGACATTCTCTGTAAAAGCTGGGAAGGTTATCTGATAGATCGGAAGAATTGAAATTACAATGTAAGAAAAATTTTCCACCGTAGTCCTTAAGAAAGAAAGAAAGAAAATGTTTCCATGGGCTGTCGTAATCCTCGATGTATTTTTTAAGACAGATAATGCGTTGAGTATCAATAAGAGTTTTAATATGAGGCATTCTCAGACCACCATTCTTATAATCGCTGATTAGTGCTAAGCGCTTAATTTTGTCACGTCCTTTCCAGATGAATCTGTAGATAATGGAGTTAAGCTCTTTCATAACTTTTTTTGTGGAGCACATTAGTGATGCACGAAACATGAATTTTGGTATTACAAAAGTCTTCACAACCTGGATTTTACCATATAACGTCAAGTTCCGCCATTTCCATCCTGCTAGAGTTTCAGAAAGCGATCTCAGAGTTTCATCATAGTTGAGCTCTTGTTTTTTCTTCAAATCGTAAGTAAAATGAACGCCAAGAATTTTAATTGGTTTATTAACTTTGTCAATACCAACGAGAAGGGGTTGGTCTCTATTGTGGCAAGTTCCTAGCCATAGAGCTTCGGTTTTTTCCGCATTGAGCTTTAAGCCGGAACACATTCCAAATCTATGAAGAAGCACGGAAAGATTTTCGAGGGAATTAACGTCGTGTAGAAACGTTGTCAGATCATCGGCAAAAGCTGCAAGCTTGATTTCTTTATCAACGACGATACCTTTTATACCCTCTTCGCTTCTGATTTTAACAAGCAACACCTCGAGAGCAATGATGAAGAGGTATGCCGACAAAGGATCCCCCTGCCTGACACCTCTTCGAACGTCAAAAAGCTGAGAAGAAAAACCGTTGTTTAAAACACAACTCGATATATTACAGTAGAGTACCGAAACCCAACGAATAAATGATTCACCGAGGTTAAAAGATCGCAAGGCTCTAAATAAGAAAGACCAGCTTAGCGAGTCAAAAGCTTTCTCGAAATCAAAGGCAACCATTAGACCAGGTAGCTGTTGAATTTTAGTGTACTCCATGATATCGTCAATGGTGCGGATAGCATCGAAGATCGTTCTGCCTTTAATATATGCATACTGGTCAGCCTGTATGATTTCTGGTAAAATTTTCTCTAAGCGTAAAGCGAGAGCTTTTGAGGCAATTTTCATATCTACATTCAGGAGAGAAATTGGCCTCCAATTTTTGATGTACCTTCTATCCCTGTCCTTTTTGTCAATTAATTTAATAGTGGCTTGCTTTTGTGAAGAGGATAGTTCGCCGTGCTCAAAAGAATAGTTCAGGGAATCTGTGAGTTGCTGACCTAATAAATTCCAGAAAGTTTTATAGAATTCAGCCGTGAGTCCGTCGTTACCGGGGGTCTTGCCATTAGAAAACTTTTTCAGCGCCTCGAAGCATTCAGCGCACGTAAGCAATCCTTCACAAGTCATTTTCGAATTGTTACTCAAAGATGGTATGCTAGGATTTTCTAAAAAGTCCGAAGCAAAATCTTCACCTTCTTCGGAATCGTGGTTGCTATATAGCGTTTGATAGTAATCTCTGAGCTCGTTAATTATACATCTGGGATTGACTGTAATTTTTCCTGTGGAATCATAAATTCGGCGTACAGCAGCTTTACCGCGTCTTGTTTTTTCCAAATTTAAAAAGTATTTCGAGTTTTTCTCGCCGTTCTCATACCAGTTGATTCTAGAACGCACAATGCATCCACGCACAATGTAGTCATGGAGAAGTTCATATTCCTGTTTTGCTACTTCGAGGTTGTTTACATTGTTTTGCGAAGGGTCATTATCACAGATCAATTCATATCTTTTGACGTTCTTTTCCGCTTCAGCTAGGCGTGCTCTGCGCTCTCTGGCCTTTCCTTTGCTGTATTTCATAGTACAAGATCTTACTCTGTATTTTATTAAGTCCCACAGAACTCGCTTGTCAGTAACTTCTTTAAATTCGTCAAGCCATTCAGAGTATTTTAAAGAGATAAGTTCAATATAGGAGGAATCTTGTAATAAACTGGAATTGAATTTCCAATAGGAAGGACCCTGTGATTGCTTTTCTAAACTGTTCAAAAGCAGGGTAATCGCTGAATGGTCTGACTTGATAGCAGGAATAATATCAGTTTTAGATACATTGTCTTGACCAGCATTACTTATGAGCCAGAAGTCTAGCCGGCGTCTAATAAAGGGCTTTTTCTGAGTCCAAGTAAAGCTTCTTTTTTCGGGATGATGTATGCGCCAAATATCAATAAGATCGTAAGTCATCATTAGTTCTTTAATCCTTCGCACTGAAGGTTTCGTCTCAATTCTTCCCCCGAGATTATCTAGCGTAGGATTGAGGTGAGTATTGAAATCTCCACCGATAATGATCTCGCAATCTAGATCTAGATCGAGCTCATCCAGCGCGGATTTAACGTCGTCGAAAAATTTACATTGTTCACGACTTTTAGTGGGTGCGTATAAATTAACTAACAGGAAAGGCGAGTCTTGAATGGTTGCTTCGACAAGAATGTACCTGCCTTCGGTGTCAATATACTCACTTTTAATTTCAAAATGAAGCTCGTTATTGAATAGGATTAACACTCCTCTGCTATGATTGGTCCCATGAGCAAACAACATTTTACCTTGCCACTGAAACTTCCATTCATTCTCAATGTCTGGAGTACTGTAGGTTTCTTGTAAAAAAACTATATCGGCATTTTGCTGCTTAACCCATGTAAAGATAGATTTTCTTTTGAAATAGTCACGAATCCCTCGAGCATTTAGAGACAACAGGTTAAAATTATAATTAGCCATGAATCTCAGTTGGGACCACTGAAACGTTCGCCATAAAACAATAGATGAGTGAAAGCTTAAAAAAAGAAGAAGCAGTAGGTAATTTAAAAAAAAAGAAGCATCTGGAGAACTTGCACACAAACAAACAAACAAGCATACTACTGAAAACTACAAACACTACGAGAAGACATAGAAACAAGTGCGTACTTACCAACCGCCCCAAAACTAGTTGTATGGGCATGCCTACACTTCGGGTGTTGCTCCAGGAGTTACAAAAAAGTATGCCGCTAAAATTTACATAATTCAGCACGTAGATAAATTCAAAAATAACACTTCTAAGATTTACATAATTTAGCAAGGTGGCAGATTGGACTGCAGTAGAAGTTAAGATCTTTAAATAGTAAACAAACCATTAAAGTTCTCCGTAGTAGAGAAAAAAAAAAAAATTAACAGAGGACTCATGTTCATTCCAAAGGTTGATCTGGCGGCAGAAATTTTCCATTCACAAACAATTGATCTGGGTGGGCCTTGCTGAAGTGTACCCTGTAGCCTTTATCTCGCGCTTGCTTGAACTTTTTCTGCTGTTGTTTACGAAGATCGTATAAATCTTTCGGGATATCGTCGTACATCGAAAAAACTTTGTCCTTTAATTCTTTTCGGGCCACGCTCATAACTTCTTCCTTGTCAGTAAACCGCAGGAACCGCACAATAATAGGCCTTGATGATGTGGAATTAGGTTTGCCCAAGCGATGAACCCTTTGGAACTCATATTTGGTTCGTGAATTTCCAATCTTTAATTCCTGTTCGAAGAATTTGTGTACGATTTCTTTGGTGTCTTCGGACTCTGAAGCATCTTCATTGCCGGTGGTTTGAGGAACTCCAAAAATTTTAACATTTTCTCTTCTACTGTAAGCTTCTAAATAGAGGAGGTCCTTCTTACATTTGTCAAGCTGGGCTCTGTGATCGTACAAGTTCTTTTGCAGTTCAGCGACATCATCCTCATTGTAATTAATCGATGTTTCCAATTCGGTTATCCTTTTCTCTCTTTTCCCGGCTCCGTCTTTAAGCATCGCTACGTCTGCGTCAAGTCTGCTGAGAGTGGACTCGATATTTGCCATCGTAGAGGCCAGACTATCCAAGCGGTTTTCAATAAGAGAGAGCGTCTCAAGGCGTTCCATAATACGATCCAACTTCGCAGTCACGCTCTCGGCCATGTTAAGAGCATCAAGTACAATATCACTCGAACTGGCGTTCTCTTCTGAGTTATTTCTCGTTTTTTTATCAGCGGGTGAAATAGAGATCCCAGTCTGGCGTGGTGAGCGGTTTTTTCTCTTAGCGGGCATGTGAAAATTAGACGTAAAAACTGGAGCAACAGCAACACGTTCACTCCGCCATCTTACTTCACACCTCCTCGGCTCTTGTACTTGTGCAAAATTAGCGCCAGAAAACGTCGAGTCGTCCACCACCGGGCTCGCGTCACCCTCGGCAATCCCTCATAACGTTCTCTATTTTCTTATTCCATAATTTATTAATTTCCTTTTGATTTGCGAGTCAGGAGTCTACTACAGTGGACAATATTAAATTTATTAGCTGAGTACTCTCTTTATTTCATTGGGACGGGAAAATATAACGATATTTCTTCGCCTACAACTTCTTCGTGAAAGTAGCTTTGTTTCACGTTGTCTTATGACTTTTTTGAAGGATTCAAGGAAAGGAAAATTGTATAAGTCAACAACAGCAAGGGGACTTTTTTCGTTTGCCGTTGAAGGTGATAACTATTTTCCCACTGGCTTTCCTTTGTTATAAAAACAAAAATGATGATGACGATGATAATAGTGACTTTATTAACGTGTCAAGAAAAATAGTAGAAGAGAATCCTTCTGCTAATAGGGGACCCTTACAATATCTAAAATAGTAGCTAAAATACAAATCGGTCATTTTAAGATAGATTAAATGAAGCTAAAATACAAATTGCATACTACTAATAACTCTCTCTAAAATCATGAATAAAAGAAATTAAAATCATGAATTACACAGCTGGCAGTCATTGCAACCTTCAAGGATTTTACTTAAATCACGGAGTCTGCGTATTAGGTTTTTTTCACTTGATATCTTACTCTTAAGTCTTGGGTCTAAAGGTCTGGTTAAGTGTTTTCCGTAAGGTTACCTCTGTTAAAACTAAGTAGATAAAGATCTCTGTGCCGGACAATAACGACATCATTGCTGTCTTTGTCCATTTTCTTGATCTTTCCGAGTTTCCTAGGGCTTTTGGACGCTTTTTTGTTTGACATGTTCCATACAATATAAACTAAACTTACTAAAAGCCACCCGAGAGGTGACGTGTCACTCCATTCTACCTTCACCGCTCGATCCTGTCGTGACAAAAAATACGATAGATCGAAGAGTTCAGCGGTTTGGGAACCACAATGGCTCCCAGAGTTGGTCTTTCGACAAATTATAAAAGAAAGCAAAATCATATTTTACGAAGAACTGAGTTTTCAATTCTTGTTTCACGGGAAATTATCATGTACTTTATGCCAAACTAACGTTATTATTTAACGGAGTATAGTTGTTAACCATTTCGATTACGGGGAGTCCGAGAGGTCGCGGTATCAGTTGAGATCACACCGAGGCATACTTCTAATGGACAATACCTATATAACAAAAAAGACACTAGGGGATGGGGCGTTTGAAAATGTAACGCCCAAAGTATGGAACCGACCCCCTCTAGAAATTAGACAATGCCAATCATTGAACACTTTTAAAGTTTTACTTAAGACACACCTTTTTAAATTAGCTTTTTATTAGTTCTCTTATTAACTCATATCTTATTTTTATTGTTTTCTGAAAATTGTAAAATTATTATTTAGATTCGCTATTTATTACTATAAGATTTTAATGTTGTAATGCGCATTCGATCATACCTTTATCGCATGTTGGACTGCGCAATGTAAGAAATAAACATTATTATCATTATTATTTGTCCTTCACCAAAAGGACATCGAAAAATTCTTAGTGGTTCCCTGGCTAGGAGGACTGTTTTTCATTTTCTTTGTAGCCGGACACAAAAAATTTTAAAACAAAGCCAGCGAAAAATTGGAGGAATGTGAGGGGGAGGGGAGAGACCGAGGGTTAATGAAAAACAACAGAACAAGTTTACTTTAAAACAAAATAAATTGTTAAAGCTCAGGTGTAATTAACTGGTAATATTTTTAAGGTGACGGTCTCAGTTTCATTTCAGCAACTTTGAGTGAGACATACGTCTTCTTCCAGTAGTACCAATTGACACCTTTGCTACTAGTTGTGTCTCCCAGGTATTTTCCGTTTAGATTGGAGTGGTGGCAACTTTGGTACCACCAGGCGCCAGTATGTGATACAGCACAGTTACCGCCCCATCTGTCATTATCTCTGTCTTTTGTAGTAAACGCCATGTTATTATGATGTGGTAACGAATCTCCCGCTGTCCCTGAATATGAATCCACTTCAAGTCGATACTGCGCCAGGTCATCACCAATGCTGAACTTGCCATATTTGGCATACGCTTTACCTCCGTTCCAGTCCTCTAGCTCCACCCGTAGAGAACTGAGTCTAGAGGCCGTCAGCCTGTGGATTTTGTCGTTTCCTAACCAGAACTCAGCAGTCAGCTGACCAAAGCCTGCTTTGTAGTCATCCCATCCCCGATAGAAGTCTACCGAGCCATCCTGTCTTCGCTGAAACACGGTCCAGCCTCCACCGTCAGTGCGCATGTCACAGTAGACACTAAAGTGTCCTTTACCATCTGGGTTGATAGAGTACACTCCACTCTGAGTATGGCCTGACTTTAATAAGTCAGAACAATCTGACAAAATAAAAGCGCACACCGAATTTATTTTTTAGTTCAAGTAATCCTAGCAGTATTGCTTCTGAAATGTTATATAGGAAGCGCCATCACCTTTTCACGCAGACTATAGGCAAACATGCCAAGGGATTAATTAAGGTCTTATTTTTATTTTAATTTTTTTTTTGCCACACACAGTGAAATACAAGTATAATAAAAACGATAATAAATAGGTTAATTAATATTAAATTTAAAATCTATAGATTACTTGGTAGAAGTGACTGTGGCGGGGAAATCTCGGAGAAGCCGAGTTTATGAGGAATAGAAATTTCCCCTCACGGGCAATTAAATACTAGGTGGCATTTTAAGAAATAAAGAAAAGTCGATTATTTAGGTATATAAGTGTGTTTAGAGGAAAATGTAGATATAAGGTGTTAAGGTATTTAGGTTGCATTCTGACCCTTTAAAATGGTTTGATCACACGCGTGAATATACTGAAAGACGGGGCACTGTTGATGTCGCTCGGTAATGAATTCGTATTCTAGGACCTTGAAACAAGATCGAAATTTTTTAAATATTTGTTCTACAGGTATGAGGTCGATAATAATCAGAGTATCTTGTTGAATTTTGATGAATTTAGTTTTCAGTTTGAAAGATTTGAGTAAAAGAAATAGGTAAAGCATCATTATGATATAGGTACATGAAAGAACTTACTTGGAAAGAGTAGATACTAAAAACATCAAGAATTTTCAAATTTGCAAAAAGAAGTTTACTAGAAGCCTTGTAGCAAGCTTTAGAGATCGCCCGGACTGCTCTTTACTGTAGTAGGGAAATTCGTTGTAGGTTGGTGACGTAAGTAGAGGCCCAAATTAAATTGCAGTAAGACATGGATAAATAAGTGCATAGCACAAATTATAATCTAAAAAGATCAAAGCTCTTAGGGCGGGTTGAGAAATAACCTGAATTGAAGAAGTGACCTTTAACTTCTCTTGCATAACTTCCTCATTACCTTTTTTTTCTTGTTCTTTTGTTTTTAAAGCCGACTCTTAATTATTATCACTCTTCATTTGAGAGGGAAACTCGGAAGGATAAAGAGGAAGACAAAGAACTTTCTCGTCCAAGTTCCGTTCTCGCTCTTATAGGTCTAGTAATATAATTAACTTGTTAAATATCACTGTTTACATAACAATACATGATGCTAGTTGCGATCAGGCCCTCAACAGGAAATCTTCCCTTCAAAAATGAGGAAAATGATCGTCCGAAATTGTGAAAAAAAGATCTAGCTTCATTAAAATGAAGCTCGGTCTTTGGGGGAACTCATACTCATATTTAAGTGTCGTATGATACTGGTCGGCTAATAGCAACGAGCAAAATGCAAGATAGATATAAGTCTTTGAACACTACTTCCTGTTTATTTGTTCCTCACTTTGAAAAAGTATCCCAGAATATGCCATATTCTAAAAAAAATCCTAAACCGTACTATAAAATGATTTTAAACCCTTAAAAGGTATGACGAGTATCCCCTTCAGTGACATGTAGAACATAAATTATCCCCACCCTACTGATCAAACCCTCCCTGCTTTTGCTTTGATCGAGTAAACGTTCTGATTACCTGATACACTCTTCTTTCCGTCGCCTCGCATTCTCTTTTACGAAAAAACAGCAGGGTTTAGGAAAAAGTACACCTATTTTGGCAAATCGTTTTTGAAGTACTCGTTAAGCAGTGATCGTTTTCATGATCTCGGGGTAGCGATACAAATAATCAAACAAGCATAGCCCATTGCAGAAACGTGAGAGCACTGGGGCGAGTTTCGAATATTAATTAGATTGAAAATCTAAAAAGATGTAAACATTTCAACTGAAATGTTAATTTCTGAAAAGCTACCCAACCAGGTTTAAGGGTTTTCGGCGGAAAATTATCGAAATGGGAGTCTGCAAAAGTTACAAAATTCCATACAAACCCCTTTTATTTTGTTGCCTGTATACCCAATCGATACAAACTCTCTATTTTAGGTGATATTTGAAGAGCTACCATTTTGACATTTTCCTCCTCCAAAGACTTCTTTTCGTGGTTAAGACTCTCAAATTTAGAATATCGTAGTTTTTTAAACAAACGGAAAACAACCGTGCTCTTTCCCAGTACTCTTTAATATGTTTCTGCAATGACCTATTCAAATAAAACGCTTGTTAAGAATCTCATCTCATGAATGGACGACCGTTTGTCTCCTAAGCAACAGCAATTCAAGTGCAGCTTTAACATGAGACACTCTATTCCTAACTTACCTCTCGGTTTTCTCACTTCAACATCACTTATTGTCTCGATGTGGAACACTCCTGTGCTTGTAGCCACACAAATGTAGTTTCCAGCATCTTCTTCTTTCAAATCTCTCAAGACAAGGGCATCATCATCTGTCCTGTGACTCCTCCCCACGGGCAGTACTGCTCCTTGTCTTTTCCAGGTTATGGCTGGTCGTGGATCACCGGTGGCGCTGCAGTTCAAGGTTAAAGTATCGCCAGTGAAAGCAAAAACCTTTCCAGATGGTTTAACGGTAAACACAGGAAGGGAAACCACAACTAAGAGAGTTTTCCTTTCAACTATTCCTAAAATGTTGACTGCTGAACAGAAGTAGAGGTCCGAATCAACTTAACGGACATTTGAAATTTGTAAAGCAGTGTTGTTATACTGCGCTCTCCCCTGGGGTAACTGACCAGACGACTTTCTCCAGGTGACCACAGGAGCCGGGTATCCAGTCACATCAGAGGAGCCATAATCAGGGACGGAGACCGTAAGTCTTGGGATGCGCGCGGACCCATGATATGGGACAATTTTTTCTATTTTTAGAACAAATTGCGCCATCCTGACGTCATATATCCGCGCTGATCCACGCACGTGTCTTGGGCTCTCGCGTGGATGTTGTCACGTTGTGTGATGAAATTGTGAGAGTTACGAGATTCTCTTGCCGATTTTTCATAGCGATGGCAGGGAATAAGGCAGGGAAGAAGAACCCGGACTCTTCTATGTACTTTTATGCTCTGGTTGAATTGAAAAGGTGCGTTTTTCAGGGTCGAGAATTTCTTTAATTTCGCGCTGTGAATGAATAAAAGCCGCTCGCCGGCTATTTATACGCCTAAACTATAGTGTTTGTTTTGTAGAGGAAAGTTCTGTAAGAAAACTGTTTACTCCGGTATCGAGTTAATTTGTGAGTTTGCCAAACAATGCTTAATCATAACCAAAACCTGTTTTTGATAGTTTTTTATTGTTTCTGCTCGTTTGGCAAGTTTGCAAAAGTTTTTGAAAGGCAAGTTTGACGCGTACGAGTAGTTCATTTGCATAGTGCAGCGCGTGCACCTTCAAGTCCGAGTCGGTGTTTTCAGATTGTGAACAAATCGTGAAAAAGATTTGTTTCGTTGTCTTTTTTGCTGAGATACTACAACAATTTTCACCAACGTTCGCCAAAAGGCTACTAACATCATGTGTATTTCTTTCACATAGTGAAACTTTACGCTGCGAAAATAAAATAGACAAGGAGTTTTGACTCAATCGAAATCTTTAGCCGAGTCGTAACTTTTCTAATTATTTCTGCTGTATTCCCATATTTTCAGCTAAGCCTTTAACATGTTCTCAAACATTAATCAACCTTAAACGTATTCAAAAACTAGAGATATTATATATGAGTTCGATGTACGTTTTCACACCAAAGTGCGAAGTCCAATTCGTCACGTTTTACTAGCTGTGCAAAACACGCATCGGCGGGCGCTCTCACTCATCGACAACAGACTGTTTATTACATTTTTACACAAACAAAACTAAGCAGCATCTACGGACATAAACCTATTGTTACTTATTGGGCCTAAACGCTGCTATATCCAAACATATCCAACTAGTTTTTTTTCTGTGTTATGGAAAAGCTGTTAATCTTTCTTCTTCACATGTGATAATTAGTTTGCATGGAGTAATGTGAAGTTCTTGCAAAAGCAGCAGCGGAACTCGATCAGCGATATAAAGCGGGACATACCTAAATTCGGCACTGTCTTCACTCAAACTGGAGCAACTTACGGCGAAAATGCTTAAGCAAAATTCCAACAACCATAAAGGCCTTGATTTGTGGGCCAAAAGCATAAACCAAACGGTTACGGG
>JAHPZR010005410.1:25000-31850 GCA_019787425.1 Platygyra sinensis
TATCTCTGGCACACTTTCGGCGTATCCATTCTCAATCAGTTTGTTCATAAATTCCACATAGTGTTGGTAGTACTGCTGACCATTTCTGCCCATGAACCTTCTTTTCAGCTGACTAAGTCTGCGAAGCGCTGCTGTCTTGTTGTTTGGAAGCTCAATGGTCTCGTTCTTCAAGGGTAGTGGGAGTTCGTAATGGCCATCTTCACAATGCTGAATTCCCCTTTCTGCTTTCTGAATGAACTCTCTGTCTTCTTTGGATAGACTTTGCTTCGATGTACCTTTGTTCTCCCTCCCCGCTCTCTCCCTGATTACTGGTTCTGTTATGCCCTCCTTCTTTTTTCCCTTGAAGACTGCAACTTACTTTTTTCTTTCTTTTTCTCTTTCCAGAACCCCCTCTTTCCTTCTCTTTCCCCTTCCTCCTTTTCTCCTCTCTTCTTTTTGTCCTTTTCCCTTTTCGATATCCTCCTCAACGCATTACCACAGTCCGATCTTTGAGCGACTTTCTGCACGCTACTCCTCTCTCTCCCCCCCCTCCACTCTCCTTCACCTCGCCCACTGTGTCCGTTCCAGCTGCTTACTGTGCGCTTTCCCCCTTTGCCCTGTCTATCCTTTTTTCACTGCCTTGTTTCCTTTATCCCCCTCGTTCTCCTCTAGCCCCCTAGTCACCGCTCTACCCCCTTCTTCCTCCTTTTTCTTTTCTCCTGTCTCTTTCTTCCCTCCTCGTCCTCCCTGTTTCCCCCTGTTCACCGCGGTCTGTGCCTGGCTCTCCGTGCCTGCCGGTCCCTTTTATGTCTTTTTCGCCCATCCTTTTGTTTTCCCTCTCTTGTCCTACCCTTCTCCCTTCTTCCCCCTCCTCTCAACTGCACAACGCCTCTCGCCCCTGAGTCACACTCTACTTCTCCCCCCAGCTAGTTATCACCACCACTGATTGCGAGTTCACGTGCACTGGGTTCCCTCCTGTTTCTCTTCTCTGTCCCCTTCTCTTATCTCGTTATCCTTCCATTCTTACTTCCTTTTCAACGACACAACTGAGTACCTTCCTTCTCTCCTCCAGTACCCTTTCTTGCTCCTCTCTGTTTTGTCATCTCCCCCTACCCTCTCTTCTTCTCCCCACCAGCATAACACTACACTCACAATGTGGTACTCTTAAGAGATAGACTCCGTGTTCCTGTGTCCTTTGTCCCCGTGTTAATTCTATTTCTGTTGTGACTCGCTGCCTTATCACTTTTTCTCGTGTGACATGACCTCCGTTTTAGCTCTTTTGTCCAAGTCGACATTTCTGCTGACCCTCATGTGTTCTCTTCTGTTTTCTTTACACATCCACCCCTTGTTTTTGTTTTTCGTGTACATACCTTCCCCATGTGTCGTGTTCATTGACGTCAACCATTGCGACCATCGCACACAACTTGTGCCACTCACCTAGATATTCTTCTATTCGTGCACTCTTGGTGTGTATTTATGCTACTAGTTGACTATTCACGATTATGCCGTACTATCACCATCTAACTTATCCCCTACCCTCTTTATGTCGACTCCACTACATTGCCGTTATTTCGTTCACATCACAGAGTGTTAGTCTACGTACACACTTTACACAATATTTCGCTTCTTCCTTGACATTACAACATACAGCTCCTGTGAATATATTATGAATTGATCGCAGCATACGTACATCTTGTCCACTTTGTCGTTTTTTATCTGTATGCAGTTTTCACGCACCTATGTCTTCATTGTGTGTTTTGATTGGGTTCCGATCTACTCATGTCTTGTGCAATGTTCACTTTTCCCACATACTTTGTTAATTGTGCTTCTATATTCTGTTCTCCAATTTTATTCCCTTTTGTCATTTTTATTCGTTCACAACACAAGCTTCTTCACACGATTGTTTTCCGTTTTCCTTCTCCTATTTCTTTTCACGCTCTCAGATCTTTCCTCTATGTCGTGTTGTGTTCTTCACTTTAGTGTTTCTCCTCTACTTTTTGTTCATCCTATCAATACTGTAGACGATTCTTTACAAATTGCACCACTTACATGATTCAACACAACGCGCACTTTCTCGTCAGATCTTTATCTTCTACTTCTCTCTTACTGTGAATGTAATATTCAAAAGATATTTTCTTTCATGGTGTCTTTTCTACACACACCTACTTCATTACAATTTTTATCCGTATCCAGCCTCTTTCTCTCAACTACTTTGCTCTTTCTGTGGCACTCAAACGCCTGGTGTGTGTGTCGCATTCCCTACATCATCTGCTCTACATTTTGTCTCGCTCCTTGGCTTGACTTGCCTATAGTCGACGAACGGGAGTACTGAGTGTCGCTCGCCTGTGCGCTAAGATATAGGTGTATGATAAGTTCCATTTTTGTCTCTACCCATTGTCTGTGTCCTTCCTATCTTGTCTTGTACACTTTCCCTATGAGTCACACCCCGTATCTTTATGTGTTCCCATATTGATGTTCCTGTGTCTTCATTATGCCTTTCCCTTCTTTTCCTCTTTCTTCCCCCTTTCCTACTGTGCTTATTCACGCCTGTGCCATTTTTGTTCCTGTGGTGGTGTTTTTTCCTCATCTAGACGCTTGTCTTCAGAGTTCACATTTTTTTTAGCCCCTATGCGTTCTTTATCAACGTGTGCCAACTCACTTCGTTGTCGCTTCACGCTGTCATGCGGACCTCCATTTTTATAGGCGCGCTCTTTTTTTTGTCTGTCATTGCACTCTGGATTCTCCCTTCCTCGTCTCCCTTTCACCCACCGCAACACGATCTTCCTTCGCACACGCCTCTCAACGCTTACACTCTCCATTGATTGTCCCTCACTGCACTGTGTCTAGCGCTTGTACTGTTTGCTGCCCTTCACACCTCGCACTATCCTGTTCTCCCAGCATGTCACCATTGACATTGTACTCATGTGAGTCTCCCTGTGTGTTTTGTTTGTGCTACTGACTAACTTATTATCACGCTCTCATAACTCCCATGCTGCATTTGCATTCGACTTAGACAAAGTGTTATACTGTTGAAATTTATCTAATTGATCAATTTCAGCAAACTCTTGTTCTTTTCGCCGAATGCATCCTTTATATATACCTCCCTGTGCTTCTCGCACACTTGGTTTGTATTTCTCACTCCGAGCTCGCTTTTTGTCTCCATCCTACCCTCTGTTTTTCTCGTTTTGTTATTCTCTGTACACCTTACTTTGCTCCATCTCCTCCTATTCCTTGTCTTCTCCTTCCTTATTATGTTTTGTCACCATCCTTCCCTGCTTCCCTAGTGTGTCACATTTACATTCTTCCCCCACTTTTCCCATCCTTCTCGTGTTCATGTTCGTCTTCCCTTAGTGCACCTTGTCTCTTTCTCCTTTCCCTTTCCTCGTTCTCCTTCCCCCCTGCGTGCCCTGCCTATGAGTCTCTATCTCTTCTCCCCCCCTGTCCACCGTCATCTTGCACCCACCTCTTCTTTTTTGTTCTTCACCTTGATCCCATGCTTGTCCTGCTACGACGCTGTGCTTTTCCCAAGCTTCTGCTTCTACTGTGTTCTTTTTGCCCCCTACTTAATCTGTCAGTCCCTACCTCACGTTCTGTCTCTGTATTTTGTTTCGTTCCTGCCAGGTTCTTGCGCTTTCTATACCTCAGTCATTCTGTTCTCTCGTATCTCTCTTTCCCACTTACTGTTCGAGACCGATGCTTCGCCCCGCCTCATGCTGTCTGCTGACAGCGATCTCTCCCTATCGTGCCTGTACACCTTCTGCCCACCCACAGCCGCCCTACACTCACTTGTACCAGCGTCTCACTATCCTATCTTGTCTTCCCTTGTATCACATCTATCGCACACTTCACTTATCTCCAACTCTGCCTATCTTCTATGACCTGCTTTGTCTCTCCTTTTCTCTGTCACCCTACAATCTCTAGACACGAGACTTTTTCACAAGACCTTGCGTTTTACACTCCTCTCATCCGTTCCCCTCGCCTGTCCCACTGTCTCCCTGTCCTATTCTCCCTGCCTCTCACTTCCCTAATATTGTCGACATGTCTGATTCGCCTCTCTACCCCATACACCCTCTAACGTCTCTGTTCGATCTCACACATTCTTTTCTACACTCGCCCGAACACACACTGTCTCCGTCCCTCCTTTAGTCTGTCTCATGTTTCACGTCTCTCTCTGTGTGCCTCCGTGTCCCTTCCTTGTCCGTTCTCTCTCCACTTTCTTGGTAGTTGTCTTCGTATCCCACCCCCCCAACTAGATCTCCTCTGGTCACAAGTAGACTGTGTCACAACTCCCTCCGCTACACAGTATCACCGTTTTTCCCTATCTTGTCGTCTTAGTCGCCTCCCCTGCTCCTGCGTTTTCACTTGTTCCCACTGGACTTTTTCCACCCTTCCGACTCTATCTTCTCTTCTTGGCACACGTGTCCTCTTCTTGTCTGTGCTTTTCTCGTCCTTCTCACCACCCTCCCCCACCACACCTGTAACTATACCAACTTCTTTTGCATGTCGTTTCACTCCCCACCCTCCACTCACCCCGCCTATCCCACTCACCCTTTCTCCTCTTATTCCTTGTCCTGTCTCCTCCCCTGTTTGTTCTCTCACACCACCACCTGCTTGTACCTGTGTCCATCTCCTGTACAGCACGCGCACTTTGAACTCCCTCTTGTTTTACATCACTCCCCCACCTCCTTCCACACACCTTAACTACCTCGTGCGTGTGACCACACGTTATTTTTGACATTACGAGCAACCGCACTTGTTGGTCGGGAACTCTAGACTTCAGACGCAGTCGGTACCGCGCACGCCGAATGACCTATTGTGGTGGTTCGGTCAGTAGCAAGACTCACAGGAACCACACGGATTGCCACACGGATACCGGCACCCCCGAGCCCCCCTTATTACCTGTCGAATAGCAAATATTATAAGCGTATACACACGAAAATCCTTGTGTACACCACGTCTGCAATCTATCGGCTCAACATTGCGCCCCATGAGGAGTTTAGTCTGCTTTGACTCAACGTCCCGAGCTGATGCTAACACTCCCATGCTAACCGGAGGCGCATGTGTTCAGCCACACTTGACCGTGTATGGGCTCGTCTACCCGCGTCCCCTACGCAATAATATCAGGCGTCACCACTGAATATTGACCATTTAAAATTTATTGTACCATACTTTAGTCGACGTCTGCCCTCGACCCCTACGGCGCGCGATGTGAGCTATAGACCCCCACTATTAATAGCACCGACACCTAGTTGCACGGTTCCGGATTCACACAGCCTCAAGCACCAGTTAGTAGTTTGCTACCGCCCTTAGTGTGCGTTGTCCGCTTTCGCTCCCCACCTTCAGGGCTTTACCCCTTCGCGTAATGCTACTTGATGGAAACATCCACGCGGTCACCTACCATTTGTCGTTCGTGAGGCCACCAACACTGGTCCATAGACTGTCTACGTCGACGTCACCCTACACTCAGTACTGCCCACGACCACCCCACCCAGCCAACAGCCCCTCCCACTCCACCTACCCCTCCCCCGACCCTCCGTTAGTAAGAATACTAGACGCATATGGTTACCCAGACACGTATGTGCACCAAATGGTTCTAGGAAACTAGAATGATTTATGTTACCCACTATGCTACACGGGTACTGTAACTTCCGTACCGCACTGAGACACTCACATGGAGCAAAGGGGAGCGTAGGATTGTGTTCGCTATCAAGACGCTTGATAAGGGAACGGTTACAGTAGAACGCAAGTGCTAATTAGGTTCTGCACGAATTACACAACAAGACCAATTTAGTGAAATCTATGATGATAACAGGTCTACAGATCCGTAAACGATCGCGGACATGTTGATACTACCGTGTCAATCACACTAATAGTCTAGATGATTTGATGAAATGCTTGTTGAACCTGTGCACTATATAGATTATGTGAACAGAAGATAGTATGACAGTGATAGAAAGTTTAACTCGAGACGTTGGTCAATATATAGGATGTACTGTGTATAACCGTATGAATTATACTGCAGACGTGGCGTGATGTGTACCATAAAGTAAAGGGAAAAGGGAACCGCACTATGTAGAAGCAAAGAGAATTTAATCTGTTTGATACTACGAGCGGAGTTGGGATATGTGCGAAGCCAAGCTTACGACGCGCAGGATACGATCTACCGTAGTCGGACGAGGTATGCGTGTTAAGTGTTCGCACACAAGAGTAAAGTTTCGCTCAAGGGGGTACGATTTGAGTATTGTGTGGACCATTGCGCGACACGAGGAGAAATAGGTAGAGTATGGTTAGCTGATTAAGATATGACATGAGTAGATAGCGTCAGAACTGGAAACCACAACAAGGTGGAACACAGAAGAATTACTGAGCGAGTAGCTGAGTAAAATTCATGTGAGGGTAATTAAAACCAATGATATGAACCCCACCTTGGGTAGTAAGAGTCCTTAGCTAGAAGGGTAAACAGGGATACTCACACGAGCGGTCACAAGAATAAGATGGGTTGTGACTCTCAGATCTGCGAGCAAAGTCTGAAACAATGTAACTCACAGCTTAAATAGATCTAATAATCGCCATGATAATACACTACGACCAGAGAGGTACAGAGCTACCTGCTGACTAGAGAGAATATACGACACGCGCCGCCTGACACGAGCATGTGATGACAGATTGGTGAACCCGATACACAACGCGCAACACACAGAAGCCGTACAGTGCCACGGGTACATACTCGCATCGTCCGTGTCCCGCGTAGAACTGGGCAAACAATTCTCCGCATTGATCCCCCAACACTAATGTCCCAAAAAAGTGACAAAAAATGTGGCTAGTGCCTCCAACACAACGGGTCTTATTCAATGGTCTAAAGCGATGAATC
>JAHPZR010005411.1:0-65000 GCA_019787425.1 Platygyra sinensis
AAAATTATGAGGATTGTGCTTGGTAAGACTTGTACGAAGATCCGACAAAACTGGAAAAGTTCTGAGTGCCGGAGCTGAGCAAATACCTCAAACACCGTAGACTAGACGAGCATCTGAAGAACACCAAAAATGACAAGGCTTCTCCAAATGAATGCTGAATGAACTAGTCTGCTACAAACAAGATTGAGAGAAACTGAGACGAAGCTGAAAAAGAACCTTTGCTAGACAGTGATAACGACGATAGCGATGAAGACGACAACAGTGGAAGCAAAATTGGCAGTGATGAGAAGAATGAAATGATTACAATGACTCTAGTGATAGAGACGAATCGAGTGATGTCATTCTTGCCTTCATCGACGACGAAGAAGAAGTTGAGTAGCCAGCCACAACACGTTCGGGAAAAGCAATATCCGGGGGGGGGGGGGTACTCCCTTAGAAGGGCTTAATAGGGACGTGCGGCCAGTCAAGGTATGTTTTTCGGGATTTTTGTCTTAAACAGGGTATCGAATTTTTTATTTTTTGTCTTAATCAGGGCATCGATTTATCATTTTTTGCCTTAAATGGGATATCTTTTCTTTGGCGATACACAGCAAAATTTTGACAAGCTCTTGTGAATTAATATTGACTTCCATTGACTTTGGCATTGATACGAGGCACATTAAATTTCCATTGATTACACAGCAAGAAAGCCACACAATTTGTAAAAGGTAAAGTCTGCATACGAGCCAAGTGGCCCATTAGGCCGGAGCTTATCCCGATTTCTGTAGCATTAAGCCACTGAGAGTATCTCTACTCCCCCCTGGATGGGATGCTAGTCCATCGCAGGGTTATCCCCCAGCATTAAATTTGCCAGTACCCATTTATACACCTGGGTGGAGAGGGGCACTGTGAGAGTAAAGTGTCTTGCCCAAGAACACAACACAATGTCCCCGGCTAGGGCTCGAACCCGGAGCGCTCTCTATGGAGTCGAGCGCGCTAACCGTGAGGCCACTGCCCCGACACAATTTGTAACCGCAACTTTTAATCGATGTCTTAAACAGGGTATCAAAAATCGGAATTCTGTCTTAAACAGGGTAAGAAAATCAGCGATATGTGTCTTAAACAGGATTAGGGTATGAGGGGCCGGGCCGCACCTCCCCACCCAGGGATATATCGAGTGCCCCCCCCCCAGCCCGGGGCCATAACCAGAAGATCTGAAATTGATTTTTTTAAAATTTTATTTTTCCGGCAATGAATTCAGAGCGAGCTGACACATTTCTTTTTTGCTAGCTTTAGTATACAATTCAAAGTGACAGATGCAGCTGTGGTATGAATTGTAATACCTTAACAATGCCCAAAACATACTGACATACTGTGTTACTGTACAGTATGTATAGCTGGTCTAATTGACGATATATATGTGCTAGCCGGGTCTTTCAAAGGCTCTTGGTTGGGATATTATTACTTATTGTTTACTGGCCCTTCTTGGGGATTTTGTTAGGATTTGGGCGTGTGCTGATTCAGAGGCCCTTTATGGGGATCCTGTTGCGCTGTGACAATCACGTTTTATTTCTTCATTTTTTGTCGCTAGTTAATTTATTTCTTTGTCGTTGTTGTTTTGCATTTTTGCATACCTATTGTATTCTGTCCGTTCGTTACGTAACTTCTTAATTATTCATTGTTGTAAAAACTGTATTTAAGTTGTAAGTTGTTTACGTACTCTTTTGTAACTGACGAAGGTCGAGAGACCGACAGTGTTGGAGTTCAATGTTTTTAGTGGCAGGTAGTTTGTAGTCTAATCAGAACACAGGGATGTCGGAAACAACAATAAGGTTATTTAATCCACACGAATGCAGTAATCCCACAGAAGACTTCACAACAAGCACACGCTAGGCTTGTAACTACACTTGAACTTCCGTCACTCTTGTATAAACACACGGCCTCTGCCAATATCCATGTAACCTCTCTGTTACACTTCAACAAACATGAACACGACCTCTGTCGATGATACTTCTCAAAGCCTCTAAGAGTTACACGCGACCTTTGTCACACTTCAGTAAACACTACTGATTATTCTCTCAACACTCCTGGGAAAAAAACCTCTAACACTCCTGGGATAAAAACCATTTAAAAACTAGACCGTTTCACTTATATACTTTACAGCATAATGTTCTAGAACTTTCTGGCTAGACTAAATAAAGTGACATTACAATATAAAACTATTTACAGCAGCAGACCCATAAAAGGCTAAGAATAGGGCATTACAAAGATAGTTTTCGTTTTGTCTAAAATTAATTGTACATTGCTAAAAGAGAGATTGAACAGTGGCCAAAATTGCACTGAAAATCAGCCTCTGGGGACCCCTGAGGGCTGATATCCAGAACTCGGCTAAAAAAAGTTCATTGAAGCTGAATCTTTGGCATATTACATAAGTCCACATAACAATATTGTGTACCAATTTTAAGCAAAATCAGCCAATGCTCATTTCAAAGTCTGTCCTGGTGTCTCAGGCAGAAGCTCTTAAAAGCAATTGAAAAGAGGAAAATGAGAAGAACAATGCAACTGCCAGCATCACCTGATCATGATAATTCCAGATATACGACCCATAGAAAGCACATTCAATGTTACGACAAGTCTCATAGACTTTGACGGAAGAAAGAACAATTTTGTACGAAACAAAGATCCACGCCTTTTGCTGCTGATGATAACAAGCCTGAATCTGGTTAACCTCTCTGAACACATTCTAAGTGAGGACCAGACCAAGCTGCTACGTAAAGGACCTTCCTTTTGTCCAGCACCATGGGACATAAATTGGCAGGAAGTTCATGATGACTTAGAAGCCTTCGAAGCCAGGCTTAGAACTGCCGCGTTCTTCATGGAAAAGAATCCCGAGGTGCTAGCTTCCAACGAGCAAAGCCAGAATCACCTACCGATACCAGGTAAAAAAGGTTGGAAACCAATTTCTAAATTCCCAGAACTTGAACTTTTTTATCTAACGTTAGGAAAGACATTCTTAATCCTCGAAAGATTAGAAACTTGCAAGATAATCTATCTAAAGGGGAGCGCTCTTTGCTCAGGGGATTGAAGAATTCTGACGTGACCATTAGAGTACAAGATAAGAGCTCTCGCTTCGTTTAATCAATTCCAGTGAATATAATGATTAAATGCTTGGCCAACTTAATAACCCTTTGCGATACAAAATCTTAAAATCAGATCGAACTACCAAGCATTTAGGTTTAGTAGAGCAGTGGTGTTCAAAATAGTTGCAAAGGAGAGAGATTTCACCACAAATTGCTTCTTGGATTGTTAACGGAAAAGCTAAGCCAGGGGTAGCGTTTGGAAACATTAAAACCATAAGAATGACAACCTCCTTAGAGTTATTGCTTCTTGTTGTGGAACGGCTATTGAAAACCTATCAGCCTTCACTGAATTGTGTCTACAACCATTAGCTAGAAAACAACCATCTTTCATTAACGACACCACTGACCTGCTTTACAGAATACAACAACTGAATGAACAAGGTCCATTTCCCGAGGGCACCCTCCTAGTTTTGTGGAACGTAGTTTCTATGTTCCCTAACATTGATAACGAATTGGGATTAGGAGCGGTCAGTAGGGCACTTGATTCTAGAGAACAATTGCTACCATCCACTGACTGCATTCTTGAAGCTGTAGAGATTTGCCTTAAAAGCAATCACTCGGTTTTCAATGACAAATTTTACCTTTAGATTCATGGCACTGCTATGGTACCTAAAAAGGCCTGTAGCTATGCTGATATAGCCATGGGGGAGATAGACCACAAGGCCAAGCATTGTGGCCCTTTCAAGCCCTCACAATGGTGGAGATATCGCGATGATATCTTCGACCTTTGGCATCAGTGCCTTGCTGCACTAAATTCTTTCACTGAGTACATTAATTCGCTGTATCCCATGATTAAATTTGAATTGGTGTATTCTGAAAGCAAACTTGATGTATTAGATGTTACACTCCACTTGGTCGATGGATTTATCCAAAACCTACTGATAGCGACTTGTATTTTCCTCCATCCAGTGCCCACCCAAAGCATGTTTTTAAAGCCATCCCATTTGGAGTCGCCTCAAGTATGCATAGAAATTGTTCAGAGGACATTTTTCTCAAGAAAAGGCTGGAGGAGTACAAAGGCTACCTAGTTGACCAGGGATATCCAGCAGAATTAGTCTCGCATGAATTTTCTAGAGCAGCGAGTATTCCAAGAAATGACCTACTTAAAGCCAAAGTCAGAGAGTCCAAAAAGATTTTTCCTTTTGTTCTTACCTATAACTTTAACTTACTGTCTATTAATGGGTTATATAAAAAGCATTTCCATTTTTTGTTGTCATCACAATTCAGAATTCAAAGAATAACTAACTGGACAAGGTGCAACTGACCATGAAACGGCCTTTAATGCCTGATGTTCAAAACCTGGGAGGAAACTCGTATATGCAAAGGTTGAGAAATTTTTGTCATCCCGGGTACAAATCAAGGATTCTGGTCTCACGGTGTTGACGACGAAACATCACCATTTTTAGCTGTGAAAATATCGTTTAGGGTGCACTAGAAGAAATAATAATTAAAAAAACATTCCTGTCTATTAATTTCTCTGTTTTTCAGGCTTGATTTCTGCTGATCTCTTGATTACGCAAGTCGGGTTACAAGTGCCCACGGGATCCTCCCTTGAACAATAGCTAGTAATCGAACCTATTCTGTTTTAATTGGTATCTTTTAGGGGCATAAATGAAGCTCAGACAACTTCCACATAAGTCTCCCTGAGGAGTTAAAGTGTATATGACACAAAATTAGATCAGTGATGATGTCATAATCCTGCAACTGAAAAGTTGTAAATGATGAACAAATGATATCTCTGGAAATATTAAAGCAGTGTTCTTGAAACTTAGCACCATAAATGTCCATCAGAAAAAAAATAAATCACACCCTCAGTGTTGTTGCCATAGTAACTCTTTGGCTCCAGTCTCTTTCTGTCCAAAAAGCAAATATCCCCATCTATAACCTCCAAAGTGAGACAAAGGGTGCTACTTGGAACAGACAGTTCCCATGTTGTCGTCACTCCCATAAATAGATTGTGTGGGATAGATGGTTCTTGGTTAAGACAAAAAGTGGGAATTTAAGTTTTTATTTAGACAGCACCAGTGGTAAAATTGTTGTCATGGCAACAGTATTAAGGGTGTCATTTTGTTTCTTTTGTCATGGACATTTATGGTGCAAAGTTTCAAGAACAATGCTTTAATATTTCCAGAGATATCGTTTATTCATTTTTTACAACTTTTCAGTTGCAGTATTATGACAT
Organism: Platygyra sinensis; assembly: GCA_019787425.1. Classification (NCBI taxonomy): domain Eukaryota; kingdom Metazoa; phylum Cnidaria; class Anthozoa; order Scleractinia; family Merulinidae; genus Platygyra; species Platygyra sinensis. Next base: position 5,302 of record JAHPZR010005411.1, read on the forward strand.
CATCAGTGATCTAATTTGCATAATAGAAAAACATCAATATCACAGAAACGAAAAAAGATATTTCAAAAAGAAAAACGCCATTCTTCTGGATTTTGAAAAGCCTTTCAAATAAGCAGAAAACATTTTCTGTGTCATATACACTTTAAATTCAAATTTTCCGAAGAGCATTCCTTGCAGCTCTTTCATATGGAAGCTCCCTGGGTTTCCAAATGCCTAACAGGAAGTGATGGAGTGAAGGAGTGAAATCAGGCCCACCACTACAACTTGGAAAATAATAAATATTTTCCAAGTTAAAAATTACAATGCAATCAAAATAACCAATAAAAACAATAAAAATAATGATGTAAGAAGAAATTGGTACTAGACCACTAGGGTATTACATAATGATGTGGAGAAAAAATGATGTAACAAAATCCCAAATCAAAGCCTTTGAACAAAGGCATTTTCTACCCTACATTTCCATTCTTTGTAACAGGATCCGAAAAAAGGCCTTTGAATGGTTAATAACAAAATCCTAGTTACCAGCCCCTGAACTCCAGCATTGTGTGTTGTACTCTCAGCCCCGTAACAAAATCCTTGATTGAGCCTCTGAACAATAGAACCACTAAATATGTAAGAAATGAAGAGCTAAAAATCTAACTAACAACAAAAAAAGGAACAAAAAAGGAGAAAACTTGTGGCTGATAAAAATAAGGTGTTAATTGTATTTTATCCTATTCCTAGAGTTGAACTCTAATCTCTTATTCAAACCATAAGGTTGAAGGATGCAAAGCTGTGCACTCCAGAAAGCTTCTCTTGAAAGCAGACGATGGTCAAGGCTATTGTGATCACTAAAGTTGCAAATTTGTTCAGTGATGACAAAATCGAAACCTGACAAGAGGTGAATTTCTTTGTTAAAGTGTATCGCCACTTCACAAGTGTTCTTCTTTGTACTCATGGCTGATTCCTGGTTTTGAAATCTGACTTTAAACTCGTTAGTTGTTGATCCTACATACTGAACGTAACATTTGTTGCAAGTGATCAAGTAAACAACAATTTTAGATTTACAATGAAGGTGTTCTCTGATAAAGTATTTCCTGCTTGTACTAGTGCTGGAAAAATGACCTGATTCTACTAAAAATTCTCACAGAGATCGCATTTCCCTTTACATTTAAAGCAACCTTGTATATCTGTCTGATTGGTGTGGCGAGGTCGTGCCAGAATTTCTTTTTATGTTTTTGGCTCTTAAAAAAGAGGGAATGATAGATCCCTTAGGGAAAATTTTGGTTTAGGAAGGTGAATTGTCAATGAGATGCCAATGAATAGAGATCAGCTGCAAGAATTTACACTTTTTTGGTGTTACCTTAACACCCTTGATTTTTCTGTGAGGAACAAGACAAGAACGGTGTCAGCTTCATTGTTTCCATTGCACATAAGGTACATAATCCTTGACAAACTGTCAATGCACTCTTATCTGATAATCAATCAGAGGGTAAGAAGAGACCAATATCTACTTGAGAGGGGGATTATGGGGAGACTATTCATGAAAGAGCCCTGATCCACTTAGTGCACAAGATAAGCCATTAACTTATATTTGCATTACCTTAAGGTACAACTCTACTCTTTGCCTCCCTGATCCATTTTTCTTGAACTTCATGACTCTTACAGAGAAGATGGCCCCACGTTGATTTGTAGCCACAGTTTGGAAAATTGTAGATGGCATCTAACTGAGCTTCACTTATATCCGGACAGCTCACATGAAAAATGGCAGCTACTTGCTGTTCCAGAGTTATCAGAAAGCAATTTGAAAGTACTACTAGATGAAAATACATTATTTACAACATCTGAATGACAAAACATTGTTACCACTCCAATGACTTTCCCCTTAGGATGATCTTCTGAATCCCATTTAACACTTCCACTGTTCAAGCCAGACTTGAAAGTAGCAGCATGACTTCTAATGAGTGGAGGCTTACAGCTATGCAATATAAGGTGCCCAAGTTCTTCCCCTCGGGGATTGCAGATGTCTCCAACCGAGTGAGATGTGCGTTGCTGAGTTCTGTTCCTTAAATTAGTTCTTTGCCAATATGAGTAAAAATTTGCATTCCAAGAAAGCTTCAGAAGGAGCTACAGAAACAAAAATTTTCGGTCCTCTTCCTATAATATTTGCGGTAATAACATACTGTCCCTTAGAAAACCTAGAACAACTAGTTATGGCCTTAACTCGTTTTCTTACTTCTCATCTAAGTTATGGAATTCAATGCCTGGCTGTGTCTGTATGAGTGCATTTATGGACTTTAGGAGGGAAATCCAAGGTCGTATCTTTGTGTAGTCAAGTCACTTTTGCTTATTTTCAATTTTGCTGTTTACATTTCTAATGTGCAGTGACATAATAGAACTGATGATGTTGGTGGAGTTTGCAAACTCTGAAGTGCAAGTCATTAAAACCAATTTAGCTGGTAAAGCAGACCATAGCCTTGTTGACGAGTTGGTTAAAAGGATTGATGACCTTGAGAATCACTCCAACAAAATAATATTGTGATATTGAACGTCACAGAGGACGCTGAGAAGCAGTTCCCTTCTTGTGAAGCCCTTGTTAAAATTATCTTGTCCGACTTTATGGGTTTGAACGAAGTTGTGGAACTTATGAGAGCGCATCATACTACAGTTCAAAAATCATCAAGGAGGTGCGACATGAGCAAGACCTATACACGTGGCTCTGTTGAGATTCACTGATAAGCAATATACTTTGCGTAATGCTGCGGCAAAGTTTAAAGACCACCCTTTCCAAGAAGCCAATCTATTTATATCTGATGATGTCTCCAGAAAAGTAAGAGAAGATCGAAAAAAGCTGAAGGAAAACCATCTTCAAGCTATCCGCCCACATGAAGATGTGGAGTTGGCCTTCATTCCATGGAGTGTTCCCGCTCATATCCCTTTTAAAAAGAGGCACACCGTCAAACTGCAATCATTTTCCTTAATGGCTTCGGCTATCTTCAAGTTTGCAGATGGATTTCAGGCCCAGAATTTTAGTGACACACAACATTCTGTCATGTTGATCAGTCGATTCCTATCATGCCCGCAGGGGAAGAAAACACTGAAGAAGTACAGCATTTACAAGTTTAAGGTGAAGAAAATACACCTGAAATGGCGATGCATCTAGGTCTTCCACCTCCAAAAGCTCTTGACTTAAGTGGAGGAAACATATCGGCCAATTGGAAGAAGTTCAAACAGAAATATACAAATTACGAAATTGTGACTGGAATTAGCTCGAAGGATAGTGAAACCAGAGTAGCAACATTTCTAACAGTTATCGGCAACGATGCTATTGATGTTTTCAACACTTTAACCTGGGACGAAGAGGGTGATGACAAAAAAATCAAATAGGTGCTGTTGAAATTTGAGGAACACTGTAAACCAAAGAAAAATGTCAGCTACGAAAGATACAAATTCTTCTCAAGAGCCCAAGAAAGCGGTGAAAGCATTGACCAGTATGTAACGATATTAAGAAAGCTTTGTGAAACATGTGAATTTGGAACATTGAAGAACTCTCTCATCAAGGACGGAATTGTACTTGGTGTAAACAACACAAAAACAAGAGAAAGATTACTCAGGGTGCCAGACCTTACACTTCAGAAAGCATTAGATGTGGTACGATCTGCAGAAGCTACAGATATGCAAATGAAAGAACTGGACAGCGACTCCTCAGTACATGGAATTGGAAGGGAGAAGGACAAGTCAACTGACAAGAAAACACCTTCAGGTAATGAACAAAAAAGACCTCCAAGCAAGAAGTTCAATTGCTGGAACTGTGGAATGTTACAATCTGTCATCAATAGCTCGTTTATTTCATAAGCCACGTGACACTTGATTGTAATGTAATGATTGCATGACTCTTCAGTTCGTGAGTTGTGATTCTCGTGTCATTCACTGGACGTGCTATATCACGATAGCTTCCAATAAAGCTTTGGTGTGACTCCTGAAGAGCCGTTTGTGTGTCTCCTGACAGTAGACAAAATAGCACATGTTACATGGTGGCAGCGAGTGGTAAAAGCTTCATCTGAAAATGACAACAACAGCTGCGACAACGACCACGATGACAACGACGACGTCTGCTTCCACACTTCCCACATCACCTTCTATATCCAGTGGCACTGGGACAGCGCCCATCACGCACACGGTTTCATCCTTCCCAGCTCATGGCCTTAAACCTCCTGGCAAGCTTAACACTTCAGGGAATTTGGCCGACGCCTGGAAATCATACAAGCAACAGTCGCAACCAAGAAGAACAGGAATCCATTGATGCTTATGTCACTGTTCTTCGTAATCTCGCCAAGTCATGCAATTTCTGTGATTGCATGCGTGACTCTCTTATCAGAGACCGCATTGTTCTAGGTGTAAACAACAATACCATAAGAAAGAAGCTCCTGCAAGTTAGAGGCCTTACGCTTAATCAGTGTATTGATACATGTAGAAGCAATGAAGCCACGACCTCTCAAATGAAAGCTATTTCTGGTTCAGATGCCGTTCACAAAATCGGCAAAGAAAACAAAAATGGGCCAAAAACCCCCACGAAATGGAAAAAATGATCGGAATGCGTCGACGAAAACGGCTGGCAAATCTCAGAAGAGATGTTTATTCTGTGGAGGCTCGCACGTGCTACAGAAAGATAAAAGTCCTGCCTGGGGACAGAAATGCTCCAGATGTGGCGGTCGAAACCACTTTAAAAGTGTCTGCAAGAAATCCAAATCACGCAAAGTTCACGGGATCTCTGAAATTCTCGAAGAACCCTCATCAGAAGAGAGCGATATAGAGTTTCTCGCTGGAGTTGCCTTAGATTCTAAGGTATCTGACGTCCATGCTGTCGGGTTCGCCAAAGAAATTTATGCCGAGATGCTTATTGATAACAAGAAGGTTAACTTTCAAATTGACTGTGGTGCATCAATCAACATCATCCCGGCGAAACACACAGAAGGTCACGAAGTCAAGTCGACCACGAAAACATTGCGAATGTGGAATGGGTCACAAGTCAAACCCATCAGAATAGCACGAATCATCATGTGCAATCCGAAAAACACGGAAGAAGTATTCTGTGGAATTTGTTGTCGTCGAGAGTGATCTGACCCCCCTGATCGGAGCAAGAGCAGCACAAGAAATGGAGCTTATCACTGTTAACGATGAAAACTTCATTATGACTTCGCCTCCACCCCGAAGAAATGAGTTGCAAGTTAAGCAGATAACCGCTGACGAGCTGATAAAGCAATACTCAGACGTATTTAACCATCCATCGGGAACTTTGCCGGGAGAAGTCCAGTTAGAAGTTGACAACAGCGTTAAACCTATCATCACCCCAACCAGAAGAGTTCCCACAGCACTCAAAGATGAGCTGAAGGAAGAGTTAAATCAATACGTTGAGCAAGGGATCCTAACACCGGTAGAAGAGCCAATGCCATGGGTAAGCAGCTTAGCAGTTGCTACCAAGAATTCGGGTGCACTGAGGGTATGCATCGATCCAAGACCACTGAACGAGACGTTGAAAAGAGAAATTTATCAGATACCAATACTGGATGAAATTCTTCCCGAATTATCTCAAGCGAAAGTGTTCTCTACAGTTGACCTACGCTCAGGTTACTGGCACTGCGTTCTAGACCACGAGTCCAGCCTGCTCACTACGTTCTCAACACCGTTTCGAAGGTACCGTTGGTGCCGACTGCCCTTTGGTTTATCAGTCTCGTCAGAAATTCTCCAGAAAAGAGTTAACCAAGCACTAGAAGGCTCGAGCAGGGTGCTCGACATCGCAGATGACATCTTAGTGTATGGAGTTGGAAACAATGAACAAGAAGCCACTGCTGACCACAACAGGAACCTTGAAGCCCTGCTATGAGGATGCCGCGAGCGTAACATTGCTCTCAACAGAGACAAGTTAAAGCTCAAACAAAAAGAAGTTCCGTTCATGGGACATGTACTCACCTCACATGGTGTACAAATGGATCCAGAGAAAGCAAAAGCTGTACAAGAAATGCCAAAGCCTGAAGACGTCGAAGGCATACAGAGGATTAACGGATTCGTTAATTATCTTGCAAAGTTCCTGCCTGGCCTAGCCGACGTCATGGAACCCCTACGGCGACTGACAAGAAGAGATACTGAATGGCAGTGGAGCGAGGAACAAGAGAAATCGTTCGAAGAAGTTAAGAAGCTTGTGACCGCAGCTCCCATTCTGAGCTACTACGACCCCGAAGAAGAGCTTGTCATACAGTGCGATGCAAGTCAAAAGGGTCTCGGAGCTGCCCTGCTGCAAAATTGCATATGCCAGTTGTGCCCTGACTGATACTGAGATGAGATACGCCCAAAGAGAAAAGATGTTGGCGATAGTCTTCTCCCTCGAGAAATTTCATCAGTACACCTTCGGACAACCAGTCATAGTTACAAGCGATCACAAACCGCTTGAGTCTATCCTCAAGAAGCCTCTATCATCCGCACCTCGCTGCCTGCAAGGCATGACGATGAGACTTCAGAAGTACAACATTGATGTACACTACGAGTGTGGTGCCAAGATGTACATCGCCGATCTTCTCTCAAGAGCTTACCTTCCCAAAGTTGGAAGTCAAGATGGAAAGGAGTTCGAATTAGTGAACACGGTCAAGCTTCTGCCTGCCAGTGAGCAGAAACTAAGTGAGATCCAGAGAGAAACCGAGGCCGACCAAACCCTGCAGATTATGAAATCCTTGATCCTCAAGGGATGGCCAAATGACAAGAGTGATCTACCATTGCAAGCAGCTCCCTACTACAGCCTGCGAGGTGAGCTGACAGTCCAGGATGGCGTATTTCTTAGAGGGGAAAGACTAGTTATCCCTGCTAGTCTGCGGAAGCAAATGAAGAACAAACTTCACTCCTCACACATGGGAACAGAATCGTGCCTGCGACAAGTGCGAGAATACATCTTTTGGCCTGGAATGTCAGCAGAGATAAAGCAGCAAGTAGAAGCATGTGAAATCTGCCGAACATACGAAACAAGTCAGCAAAAAGAAACCCTCGTGCCACACGAGGTACCATCGCGTCCCTGGGAAAAAGATGGGACAGATATCTTCGAGCTCAAAAACAAGAGTTACCTGATAATGGTTGACTACTACAGTAACTTCTGGGAAGTGGACAAGCTACCTGACACCAAGGCGAGAACCATCATCTTGAAACTCAAGAACCACTTCACCAGATACGGATGCCCAGACAAAGTTGTGTCTGATAACGGCCCACAATTCTCCTGTAACGAATTCGCAATGTTTGCTCGTACCTTGGAATTCGAGCACTGCACCATCAGCCCTGGAAACAGCAAGGCAAATGGGAAAGTCGAATCTGCTGTAAAGACAGCAAAGCGACTCCTTCGTAAAGCACTTGAAGCTGGCACTGACCCGTACCTAGCGATTCTGGACTACAGAAACACGCCTACACAGGGAATCGGGTCAAGCCCTGCTCAGCGCCTAATGGGTCGGAGAACGAAGACCCTGCTTCCAACAACAAATAAGCTTCTGCAAGCCAGCAAGTCATCTGACGACCGTGCCAAGCTTATCGAACGTCAGCAGAAACAGAAGTGGTACTACGACCGTACCGCTAAAGATCTCAAACCCCTCAAGAAAGGTGATGCTGTGCGCATGGAACCGCTTCATCCTGGTGAGAAAAAGTGGCGGAAAGCGCTGGTGATCGGCAAACATGACCAACGATCGTACACCGTAGAAACATCAGATGGTGGAACATACCGCCGTAACCGCATCGACCTGAGAAAAACCCAAGAGCCACCACCGATAATTCAGCAGGACCAGGGACCACCCCCTGCAAGCAATCCCACGTCACAGGAGCCTGCTGACAGCCATGAAACGCCAACTGCAAGTGCCCCGCCGCTGAAACCGCCAGACAAGTCAAGCGAACGCAAGCCACTGGAGGTCAAGGAAGACCCCTACCAGCGACTGCGAGGCCTTCACGTACTTGAAGGCCACCAGAACGTTTGAAAGACTATGTCTGTTATTGAAGTTATTGAACAATGCATGCTGTCAAGCATACATTTGAAAGACTGTTCTCTATTGAACAATGCATGTTGCCATTTCAAGCTTATAGCCGTATTTTTATTTAGCCGATTTCATTTTTGTTTGATTCAGTTTTTTCTACTTTTTTTTTAAAAAGGAAAGGATGTTACAATATGTCATCAATAGTTCGTTTATTTCATAAGCCATGTGACACGTGATTGTAATATAATGATTGCATGACTCTTCAGTTCGTGAGTTGTGATTCTCGTGTCATTCACTAGACGTGCTATATGACGATAGCTTCTAATAAAGCTTTGGTGTGACTCCTGAAGAGCCGTTTGTGTGTCTCTCGACAGTAGACAAAATCACACATGTTACATGGAACAAGACATGGTGCAAGGGAGTGTCCTGCATATGGCAAAACATGTAACTATTGTCAAAGACGAAATCACTTCCAGAGTGTATGCAGATCACGGAAGCTTTGTGAAGAACATGATCCTGACTCAACCCTATTTGTAGGAGCTGTCACTACTGAAGTTCACATCCAGAATGAGGAGTGCTATGTGATGTTGCCAGTGAAAGGACATATCACAAAACTCAAAATAGACACAGGCTCTCAAGTTAACATCATGCCGTTCAAAGACCTAAAGAAAATAGTTGGAAGCAATCCACAGATAAATGCTTCCACCCATAATCTAGTCCGTTATTACCAGTGAAGTCTAAAACAGATGTAGAACATGAGCTGACATTCCACATAGTGGAGACAAATCAGCCAGGATTATTGGGGCCCACCTCATCTCAAGATCTGGGTCTAATCAAAGTAGTTATGGTGGCCAAGACAAGAAAAGCAAACTGAACCAGACAAAGGTGAAGAAGTTACGAAGTTATCCGAAGAACTGAAAGAAGAAGTACTGGAGAAATACACGCAGGTATTCACTCGGTTGGGATGCTTAGAGAAACCTTACCACATTAGTTCAACTAAGTTGCTTCTTGTTGAAACAGTTTACCTTCAGTCCTTGAAAGTAAAAGGAACGATCCACAAAAACTTGCTCTATTCGATCTTCCCAAAGTGTTACTGTGATTGCACCAGATCTATCGGCAACAATCACATCGCACTTAGCCAGCTCCTTCTTCATCAGATGTGAATGTACACTTGAAACCTCGGATTTAGACAAAACCCTTGCCTTGACACAATCTCACCATTGCTTTTGTTCTCTAGGATTTCCTTGATTGTACCTTGTGAGGACTGTGCCCACTCTTTCCACTGGAACGGCAGGTTTTTGGGCGGTGTGAGCCTTGAAAATTTGCTCATTTTGTATTTGATTCCCTCTCCATATCTTCATTTTTGCGGGCTCATGTTTGAGAGATGAACTGGAAGCTTCGATTTCTCCTGCTGTTTCACTTCATCATGCTTGTTTGCACTGAAGCAAACAACTCCCCTCTCCTCGTCTCCTTCTTGCAAAATAAAGTCAAAATATCTTGTCGAATTGGGGTTGGCTGGTGTCTTGACATCAGAAACACCATGTATATATCCTTTCACATCTTTTAATGAATTTTTCTTCGGCGAGAACTTGTCAGGAGAACACGATGCCATTTTTGCAAGCAGTGAAAACCATGTGCTCCTGCATGCGCATATTCTTTGCTTATTCCAGAACCCAGTTCTTCACACCCAACATCAAATCACTCCTTTGTTCCTTGTTTTGCTTTTGTCCTATGCATTATGACGACAGCTGTGCCGTTTTACATGGATCACAAACCAACCTTTCTTTAAGAAACAAATTACACCAACACATCACTCTTAGCATAGTCTAAACTACTACAATTCTATCTTTTCACCAAGAATAAGTGAATGGTTCTACATCAGAAACTGCGTACAGGGGAGCAGGTAATAGTGATATGGAACAAAAAATTCACAACCTAACAAGAAACACTGCTTTTCTTTTAAACCTCCGCCCTAATCTGCACCTACTGTAGTCACAAGTATTACTCCCTCTTATCAAGAGATAGCCTCCATTAAAACAAACTATAAAAAAATGCAATTCAATGCCGCTATCTTAACTAATTCCTCACATGTACAGATTCACAATTTAAGACAATTGATCTCCATCAAAAAGCTTACAAACACAATAACTGTGCCACCAAGCGTCCCATAAGATCATAGATAAATTCCCTAAGATAGTAAGATCGCAGGTTTCCACAACAATTCATACCATGAGGTTGCTCCAAGGAGCCTTTGATTTCTTATGTGAGTAGGTAACATGCCAAATAGAAAAGTCAGTTTTTTTCATGAGGATAGTTTGTGATGGCTGTACCAATGCGATGCACAAAATATTGTATTAGGATAAAAAAGTAACTATATGTTTGAAGTTTAGCATCATCCAATAAATTTACTGCAAAAAATCTCTCTTAAGGAGTTTTGGGAGAGGAGTCTTCCCCTATTCAGTGTCTCATCAAGTATTCTGTCCAGCCGTAAGTGTAACTGCACATTGTTATCCTCTACTAGTCATAGAGGACACATCCTGCAGAATTGGACCGAGGCGTTATTTTTGGGGTGTTTTTCAGCGAAGTGCTAGTGAAACATGAAGGGAGATTTGCTTCTTAATTGACCAAGTCGGGGCAGTGTTTTACAAATGCATGAACCTAGGGATGTTTGTAAGCAGTACTTTAGAGTTACACTGAATTAACAATTTAGCACTTAATGAGGTAATCATTTACAGGGGTCAAGCTATTAAAACTGGATACATTTGTACAGAGTTGTTCATTAAAAGATGTGCAAAAGCAAACCAGAGACACAATTTCTTTGCCAAGTGAGACTAATACACTAGACATGATATCTGGTTACTAAGCCTGTTAAGAGTTTCAAGGTAAAGATAAGTTCACTGAAGGGTGATTTCCTCCTTGAAAAGGACATGGCCCTGGTAAACAAAAAAACACCTCTTATCCCTGGAAAACCCCTGTTACCAGCAGGTCCTGGAATAATATGACCACTTAAAGGGAGTGAAGATGAACGATATGGACACAAAGGATTTTCTTCCAGTGCATCTTATCTTGGGAGTGTGTGACTATACTGAATCGGACCGAGGTGTTATTTTTGGGGTGTTTTTCAGGGAAGTGCTAGTGAAGCACAAAGGGAGATTTGCTTGTTAATTGACCAAGTCAGGTCTGTGTTTTACAAATGCATGAACCTAGCAATGTTTGTAACAACTATTTTAGAGTTACACTATATTTACAATGTAGCATTTAATGAGGTAATCATTTACAGGGGTCAAGCTATTAAAACGGGATACATTTGTACAGAGTTGATCATCATAAGAGGGGCAAAAGCAAACCAGAGACACAAATTTCTTTGCCAAGTGAAACTAATACACTAGACATAATATCTGGAAGGTTATTAGGGTGAAAATGTAACCAACATTTCCATCTTTTGCTACTTTCCAAAAGTGGTGTCACTGTGTGAAGTTATTTTTGGAGTTGTACCGATTGACTGCAGATGCTTACTACCCTTATGTTAACATTGCAACTTGATCACCAGCTATTTTATATTTGACTGCATAACTGAGACAATGCAATGATTGTATTAATCTATCTTAGTGCCTAAATTTTTCAAAGGCTTTCCAATTAGCCTTCATCATCATTATCATCATCATCCTCATTAGACAGATGGTTTTCAGACTGTGATCTTAACAATAAATATTTTTCTAAGGGCAAAATTTTTGTCTTTTTAGATAGCAACTCTATGGCTATTAACTACAATAGCAATTCTATGTCATGTATTAATATGGCAAAAAAAAATTAAAGTGGGCCATTATTAGGCTGTTTCAAAAGTCATTGTGGTCACCTTGTCAACAACGTTGTGGTAAACACCAAAATTAAGTGGTAAACCTCGATTTGACAGATTATGTGGGCTATCTAGATACAATTTAACCTTTTTGGAGCTCATCTGTTTGCACAGAACGTTTTATATCATGTTTTCCTTGGTGCTTTCCAAACAGGACAGAATATAATACATCTAACAATCAATGTGAAGTAAAAATTTGTCAAATAAAAATAATGAGTGGTCTATTCAATCAGGGATAAAAGTAAGTAACATCTATCTGTCTGCAAAATAAGATCTGCTAACACATTTGTTTTGTTAAATTTTTTTCTAAGCTCCTTGAAACGGGGCCCTCTTTTACTTAGCAGTCACCCAGTCCACTGAATGTGCAGTTGTCAAAGGTGTGAAGATATTTAGTATACATTTCAACAAGGTAACCCAAGATTTTAACTGCATAAACACTTCTCCAAAGCGATGTCTCGGCTATATTTTTGTCCTGTTTTGTCACAACCATGAGTTTTGAGATACGTTTCAAGAGTTGTTCCACACAGGTCATCGTCAGATTTACAACAAAGGTAACATTAAAAGTTCAACTCCAAGCATCAGGTTATGCGTTACTTTATGATGTTGAACATTAAGAAAGATGAAACAGACACAATTTACCTTGTGACCCCACCCATATTTTTCCAACCTTTTTAACAACATTTCAGATGCCCATATCACAGTAATTAATGCTGCTTTGCCTCAGATCGTAGCAATACTGGTATAAATCAATAATAAGAAAACAAATCCTGTAGTGTCAGCAGATCAGGTTAGTTCTCACCATCATATCTTCTTTCCCCCTATTCCCCTTGTGAAAAATGAAGACTGACATCTACCCATGGAACTATGCAGTCGTAGCTTTACATTTGTTCTCTCTCTCTCTCTGCATGTTGTGATGGAATCAAAGGTAAGTCCTTTTGTACAAGTATTTGTTAATATGATACAGGTGCAAAATAGCTGGAGTCAGAACATACCTGTGAAAAAATGTATTTACATTCGGCGGAGCTAAATGCAGTGGCAATGACAGAGAATGTAAATACTTTCCTATTGGTATGAGCGCATGTGAGCCACTATGGCGTTGATTGACTCCATTGTTATGAGGTACATAAGGTTTTGACAGTTGTAATGTATTCATCTCAGCTCTCAAACTATCAACTTTTAAAATGCCGTCCGATGCTGATCTCGTGCGAAGTATTTCCGAGCTCAAAGATGAGTTTCGTTCTGGTTTATCTTCCTTAAAGGGAGAACTTGCACAAGAACACGACGCTGCACTGAAGAAGCTCAAGACTGCTACTGCTAGTGTTTTGAAGTTTAAAAAGAAAGGCAACGAGAAGCAGTTCTTACTTAATTCTGAAGTTCTTGAACACGTCCATTCTGCTTCTACCACCCTTCAGGCGTCTTCGCCTCAAGTTGAAAAGGCCTTGGAAGAGTTAAAGGAAGGGTCTTATTTTTTGAATCCGTTCAGTGCTGTCCATTGGCCAAAGGCTCACCGTGGTTTGCGCGTTGGCAGTTGCTTTGCTTGTGGTAGTTTTGGCCATTTCAGGAATCAGTGTCCCGCGCTTCAGGCGCAGTTGTCAGCTAGTCAACCTGGGAAGCGTACCTGATGGACTGGGATGTTGGTGCATTCGTCGAAGGCACAGATAAGTCATGGCACTTTGTTGAAGATGATTTTGACTTTTTTGAATACGAACAGGGTCGTAGTTCTAGTATCATTGTAGCCGGCAGGCTAAAATCCCATATTCAGTTTTGGCGTTCTATAGGTGCCAGTCAATTTATTCTAGATGTTATCAAGCATGGTAATCGTATTCCTTTTCACTCTATACCCCCTGTTAGTTTTTCTAGTAATAATAAGCCAGCTTTAGCACATTCTGATTTTGTTAACGAAGCTATTTCCGATTTGTTGGTTACCAATCGCATTTTTGAAGCAAAGGTCCTGCCCCATAACATCAACCCTCCTTCCGTTGCTGTTCAGTCATCTGGGAAAAAGAGATTGATCTTGGATCTTAGGTTTGTCAATAAGCATGTCTGGAAGCAAAAGGTCAAGTTTGAGGATCTTAAGGTTGCTTTAAATTATTTTGGCAAGGGCCATTTTATGTTTTCATTTGATATTAAGAGCGGTTATCATCATGTGCTTATCTTCCCGCCCCACCAGACATTTTTGGGTTTCTCCTGGTTTTATCAGGGTAAGGTCCGTTATTTTGGCTTTAGGGTTCTGCCTTTCGGCCTATGTTCAGCCCCTTTTGTTTTCACTAGATTTTTAGGCCTCTCGTTGCCTACTGGAGGCGGGATGGTATTCACATTGTTGTTTATCTTGATGATGGCTTAGGGGAGGGGCCTTCCTATCAGGTTGCTTTAGCTCATTCCACCTGGGTTAAGACTGATTTGGTTCGTTCTGGCTTTGTATCCAACCTCAAGAAATCTGTTTGGATTCCTACATCAGTCCTTGATTGGTTGGATTTCACCAATGATCTTTTTCAGGGTTTGCTTTTTATTCCGGGGACTAAGCTCAAGCGGGTGGTTTCTGATATTGATTCCCTTTTAGAGGCTAATTGTTGCACCGCCAGGGAACTGGCCGCTCTCGCTGGTCGTATTAATTCCTTTAATCTAGCTGTAGGTAATGTTACTACTTTGATGACAAAGTTTATTCATATGTCTATCGTCCTTCAGCCTAGTTGGGACTCTAGGTTTTCTTTGTCCGATTCTGTCAAGAAGAACTTTTTGTCTGGAAAGAGAACGTTCGGAGTTTGAATGGGAGGCCCATTGGGCGTCAAGTTTCAGGTTCTCGTGCCATTGTTTATTCAGATGCTAGTGATCTAGGGGTTGGCGGTGTTGCTAAAGACCACCAGGGTGTTATTTGTCATCTTCCGTGGACTGCTAATGAGATGTTTTGCAGCTCCATGTGGCATGAGCTTAAGAGCTTCTGCCTGAGAGACCGGGGCAGACTTGGAAATGAGGGTCGGCCGATTTTGTTTAAAACTGGTACACAATCTTGTTATGTAGACTTATGTAATATGCCAAAGTTTCAGCTTCAATGAACTTTTTTTAGCCGAGTTCTGGATATCTGCCCCTCAGGGGTCCCCAGAGGCTGATTTTCAGTGCAATTTTGGCCACTTTTCAATCTCTCTGTCCGCAACGTACAATTAATTTTTGACAAAAATAAAACTATCTTTGTAATGCCCTATTCTTAGCCTTTTATGGGTAAACAAATCAGCTCATGGGAATTTTTCGTTAGCCAGTGGTTGTTATGTCAACTTGGACCTATTTGAAGCATATGGGAAGCCACCGGAAATGGCTTGTTTTTCAGACCTTATATTTTCCATGCCCATGTTTTATATCGTGAAGTCTTAATATCCCTGCAAAGTTCAGCCCTTGGGTTAGTAACATCAAGAAAAAAATACTAAGGTTGAGGTTATTTTACCAAGAAAAATCTTACAAGAAGCTGACTAACCTGGCCACTTCCGGTTAAAGTTTCAACAAATCGTGGCGGTAAAAATCAGCTGTTTAATTTCGATTAATACCTTTCTTCTTCTAAATTATGACTTTAGAGACTCTGAAGCTAGATGTAACCGAAAAGACTTGCCATTAATTAGCAAATTTTCATGTGTTTTTTTGGGACCGATCAGATTGTGGTCCGGCAACGGTACGGTTATAAATTACGTGGAATTAGTCTTGAAAATTTATACGGACAATGGAGCGGCTGTGAACAAGGATATATTGTATACCTAACAACCCATCTCTTGCCGGTTGATAACAATCTATCAATGCATCTTTTTTGGTCTAAACTGCAATATTAAGTTTATCATGATAACTGAATAACAAGCCTGTGGCTCCAAGTAATGAAGCGCTAATTAAATCAGGAAATAAGCCAAGCTTTGTGGCCCCATTTTGTATTATAATCCACCTATTTGGGACTTCTTTTCTGAAGGCAAATAGCTTAGCAGTCATTCTAAATGCAATCACGACGTCTCTCGCGAGACTGCTTGAAAATCGCTTTCAACCTTCAGGAGATTTCAAATACATGCAATTTTACCTAATTGCAGTCTCATTCGTCCAGTCTATATGCAAAGTGTGACTGTCTGGATAAATTCTCTTACTATACTGAAATGCTTACCTGGCTTAAAGTTTTGGAGGAATGCCCCTTTCCTATAATCTCTTGAAAGTGAAGCAAAATTAAAATCCTTAGCTCAGCGATGAATTGGTCGTGAGTTTGTCGTTGCTGCCAGTAATGAAAATTCAAGTCGATTCATGCGTAGGTGACGAGGTCGCGATATGCCAACTTATCTGTAGTTTGTTGAACTCCTGAAACATGCTATCAGAAACGTCGGCGGTAACTTTCTTCGGTTTCTTCAATTTCTTTTTTCTCCTTGTTTTTCTTGATGGAAACGGTGTTGACATGGCCCACTTTGGTCACGCAAACTGCTGTATTTTCGGCGGTGACGTGGCAAATAACAATCGTCTTTAATTCATCCTTTGTAATGCCAGGCAAGCCAGCTTGGTTGAGAATCAACTTCCGTATGCTCATTTTTTTAATTTTCCATAAGACTAAATTTTAATAGCCAGAATAGCTACTCTGCCTTTTAAGCGCACTCAAATGAAACAAATTCGCTAACAGATTGAACACATTTAATTAGCTTAATTAATTGATCGCAGTTTCTTTTCTGGTAAATAACAAATCAACCGACAGAATGTCATGCAACGTTCTTTTAAAGTGCTGGCCGTACATTTTCTTTTCCCTGTTCCGTTTTATCAGTTTGCGACACATTGAAGTAAACATGCAACGTAGTAAACGGCGCATTCGGATTCTATGCAAAAGCACCTACCTAGCACATAGCAGAGTCGCGGCCTAATGGTTAGGTGGATAGACCCCGGATGGAGCGCTCCTAAATACTAAGGCGTCGCCATGTCTTCTTGGGAAAGGCAGTTTTCTTTCACAATCCCTCTCTTCACCCAGATGTATAAATGGGAGCCGGTAATTATCATCCTGGGAAAAAGAGCAATAACCAATTTAATCTCCGGCAGGCATAAAACACTGGGCCTGGTGACGACTTTACCATATCACCTACAGCAATAGCCTGAGTATCAGGCCTTTCTTAGCAAGAGGGTAGGGGTAGGGAGGAATTGCAGGGTGATTCCTTCTCCTACCCAGCGAGAAAGAAAAGCCCGATACTCAGGCTATTGCTGTAGGTGATATGGTAAAGTCGTCACCAGGCCCAGTGTTTTATGCCTGCCGGAGATTAAATTGGTTATTGCTCTTTTTCCCAGGATGATAATTACCGGCTCCCATTTATACATCTGGGTGAAGAGAGGGATTGTAAAAGAAAACTGCCTTTCCCAAGAAGACATGGCGACGCCTTAGTATTTAGGAGCGCTCCATCCGGGGTCTATCCACCTAACCATTAGGCCGCGACTCTGCTATGTGCTAGGTAGGTGCTTTTGCATAGAATCCGAATGCGCCGTTTACTACGTTGCATGTTTACTTCAATGTGTCGCAAACTGATAAAACGGAACAGGGAAAAGAAAATGTACGGCCAGCACTTTAAAAGAACGTTGCATGACATTCTGTCGGTTGATTTGTTATTTACCAGAAAAGAAACTGCGATCAATTAATTAAGCTAATTAAATGTGTTCAATCTGTTAGCGAATTTGTTTCATTTGAGTGCGCTTAAAAGGCAGAGTAGCTATTCTGGCTATTAAAATTTAGTCTTATGGAAAATTAAAAAAATGAGCATACGGAAGTTGATTCTCAACCAAGCTGGCTTGCCTGGCATTACAAAGGATGAATTAAAGACGATTGTTATTTGCCACGTCACCGCCGAAAATACAGCAGTTTGCGTGACCAAAGTGGGCCATGTCAACACCGTTTCCATCAAGAAAAACAAGGAGAAAAAAGAAATTGAAGAAACCGAAGAAAGTTACCGCCGACGTTTCTGATAGCATGTTTCAGGAGTTCAACAAACTACAGATAAGTTGGCATATCGCGACCTCGTCACCTACGCATGAATCGACTTGAATTTTCATTACTGGCAGCAACGACAAACTCACGACCAATTCATCGCTGAGCTAAGGATTTTAATTTTGCTTCACTTTCAAGAGATTATAGGAAAGGGGCATTCCTCCAAAACTTTAAGCCAGGTAAGCATTTCAGTATAGTAAGAGAATTTATCCAGACAGTCACACTTTGCATATAGACTGGACGAATGAGACTGCAATTAGGTAAAATTGCATGTATTTGAAATCTCCTGAAGGTTGAAAGCGATTTTCAAGCAGTCTCGCGAGAGACGTCGTGATTGCATTTAGAATGACTGCTAAGCTATTTGCCTTCAGAAAAGAAGTCCCAAATAGGTGGATTATAATACAAAATGGGGCCACAAAGCTTGGCTTATTTCCTGATTTAATTAGCGCTTCATTACTTGGAGCCACAGGCTTGTTATTCAGTTATCATGATAAACTTAATATTGCAGTTTAGACCAAAAAAGATGCATTGATAGATTGTTATCAACCGGCAAGAGATGGGTTGTTAGGTATACAATATATCCTTGTTCACAGCCGCTCCATTGTCCGTATAAATTTTCAAGACTAATTCCACGTAATTTATAACCGTACCGTTGCCGGACCACAATCTGATCGGTCCCAAAAAAACACATGAAAATTTGCTAATTAATGGCAAGTCTTTTCGGTTACATCTAGCTTCAGAGTCTCTAAAGTCATAATTTAGAAGAAGAAAGGTATTAATCGAAATTAAACAGCTGATTTTTACCGCCACGATTTGTTGAAACTTTAACCGGAAGTGGCCAGGTTAGTCAGCTTCTTGTAAGATTTTTCTTGGTAAAATAACCTCAACCTTAGTATTTTTTTCTTGATGTTACTAACCCAAGGGCTGAACTTTGCAGGGATATTAAGACTTCACGATATAAAACATGGGCATGGAAAATATAAGGTCTGAAAAACAAGCCATTTCCGGTGGCTTCCCATATGCTTCAAATAGGTCCAAGTTGACATAACAACCACTGGCTAATGAAAAATTCCCATGAGCTGATTTGTTTACCCATAAAAGGCTAAGAATAGGGCATTACAAAGATAGTTTTATTTTTGTCAAAAATTAATTGTACGTTGCGGACAGAGAGATTGAAAAGTGGCCAAAATTGCACTGAAAATCAGCCTCTGGGGACCCCTGAGGGGCAGATATCCAGAACTCGGCTAAAAAAAGTTCATTGAAGCTGAAACTTTGGCATATTACATAAGTCTACATAACAAGATTGTGTACCAGTTTTAAACAAAATCGGCCGACCCTCATTTCCAAGTCTGCCCCGGTCTCTCAGGCAGAAGCTCTTAAGCTCATGCCACATGGAGCTGCAAAACATCTCATTAGCAGTCCACGGAAGATGACAAATAACACCCTGGTGGTCTTTAGCAACACCGCCAACCCCTAGATCACTAGCATCTGAATAAACAATGGCACGAGAACCTGAAACTTGACGCCCAATGGGCCTCCCATTCAAACTCCGAACGTTCTCTTTCCAGACAAAAAGTTCTTCTTGACAGAATCGGACAAAGAAAACCTAGAGTCCCAACTAGGCTGAAGGACGATAGACATATGAATAAACTTTGTCATCAAAGTAGTAACATTACCTACAGCTAGATTAAAGGAATTAATACGACCAGCGAGAGCGGCCAGTTCCCTGGCGGTGCAACAATTAGCCTCTAAAAGGGAATCAATATCAGAAACCACCCGCTTGAGCTTAGTCCCCGGAATAAAAAGCAAACCCTGAAAAAGATCATTGGTGAAATCCAACCAATCAAGGACTGATGTAGGAATCCAAACAGATTTCTTGAGGTTGGATACAAAGCCAGAACGAACCAAATCAGTCTTAACCCAGGTGGAATGAGCTAAAGCAACCTGATAGGAAGGCCCCTCCCCTAAGCCATCATCAAGATAAACAACAATGTGAATACCATCCCGCCTCCAGTAGGCAACGAGAGGCCTAAAAATCTAGTGAAAACAAAAGGGGCTGAACATAGGCCGAAAGGCAGAACCCTAAAGCCAAAATAACGGACCTTACCCTGATAAAACCAGGAGAAACCCAAAAATGTCTGGTGGGGCGGGAAGATAAGCACATGATGATAACCGCTCTTAATATCAAATGAAAACATAAAATGGCCCTTGCCAAAATAATTTAAAGCAACCTTAAGATCCTCAAACTTGACCTTTTGCTTCCAGACATGCTTATTGACAAACCTAAGATCCAAGATCAATCTCTTTTTCCCAGATGACTGAACAGCAACGGAAGGAGGGTTGATGTTATGGGGCAGGACCTTTGCTTCAAAAATGCGATTGGTAACCAACAAATCGGAAATAGCTTCGTTAACAAAATCAGAATGTGCTAAAGCTGGCTTATTATTACTAGAAAAACTAACAGGGGGTATAGAGTGAAAAGGAATACGATTACCATGCTTGATAACATCTAGAATAAATTGACTGGCACCTATAGAACGCCAAAACTGAATATGGGATTTTAGCCTGCCGGCTACAATGATACTAGAACTACGACCCTGTTCGTATTCAAAAAAGTCAAAATCATCTTCAACAAAGTGCCATGACTTATCTGTGCCTTCGACGAATGCACCAACATCCCAGTCCATCAGGTACGCTTCCCAGGTTGACTAGCTGACAACTGCGCCTGAAGCGCGGGACACTGATTCCTGAAATGGCCAAAACTACCACAAGCAAAGCAACTGCCAACGCGCAAACCACGGTGAGCCTTTGGCCAATGGACAGCACTGAACGGATTCAAAAAATAAGACCCTTCCTTTAACTCTTCCAAGGCCTTTTCAACTTGAGGCGAAGACGCCTGAAGGGTGGTAGAAGCAGAATGGACGTGTTCAAGAACTTCAGAATTAAGTAAGAACTGCTTCTCGTTGCCTTTCTTTTTAAACTTCAAAACACTAGCAGTAGCAGTCTTGAGCTTCTTCAGTGCAGCGTCGTGTTCTTGTGCAAGTTCTCCCTTTAAGGAAGATAAACCAGAACGAAACTCATCTTTGAGCTCGGAAATACTTCGCACGAGATCAGCATCGGACGGCATTTTAAAAGTTGATAGTTTGAGAGCTGAGATGAATACATTACAACTGTCAAAACCTTATGTACCTCATAACAATGGAGTCAATCAACGCCATAGTGGCTCACATGCGCTCATACCAATAGGAAAGTATTTACATTCTCTGTCATTGCCACTGCATTTAGCTCCGCCGAATGTAAATACATTTTTTCACAGGTATGTTCTGACTCCAGCTATTTTGCACCTGTATCATATTAACAAATACTTGTACAAAAGGACTTACCTTTGATTCCATCACAACATGCAGAGAGAGAGAGAGAACAAATGTAAAGCTACGACTGCATAGTTCCATGGGTAGATGTCAGTCTTCATTTTTCACAAGGGGAATAGGGGGAAAGAAGATATGATGGTGAGAACTAACCTGATCTGCTGACACTACAGGATTTGTTTTCTTATTATTGATTTATACCAGTATTGCTACGATCTGAGGCAAAGCAGCATTAATTACTGTGATATGGGCATCTGAAATGTTGTTAAAAAGGTTGGAAAAATATGGGTGGGGTCACAAGGTAAATTGTGTCTGTTTCATCTTTCTTAATGTTCAACATCATAAAGTAACGCATAACCTGATGCTTGGAGTTGAACTTTTAATGTTACCTTTGTTGTAAATCTGACGATGACCTGTGTGGAACAACTCTTGAAACGTATCTCAAAACTCATGGTTGTGACAAAACAGGACAAAAATATAGCCGAGACATCGCTTTGGAGAAGTGTTTATGCAGTTAAAATCTTGGGTTACCTTGTTGAAATGTATACTAAATATCTTCACACCTTTGACAACTGCACATTCAGTGGACTGGGTGACTGCTAAGTAAAAGAGGGCCCCGTTTCAAGGAGCTTAGAAAAAAATTTAACAAAACAAATGTGTTAGCAGATCTTATTTTGCAGACAGATAGATGTTACTTACTTTTATCCCTGATTGAATAGACCACTCATTATTTTTATTTGACAAATTTTTACTTCACATTGATTGTTAGATGTATTATATTCTGTCCTGTTTGGAAAGCACCAAGGAAAACATGATATAAAACGTTCTGTGCAAACAGATGAGCTCCAAAAAGGTTAAATTGTATCTAGATAGCCCACATAATCTGTCAAATCGAGGTTTACCACTTAATTTTGGTGTTTACCACAACGTTGTTGACAAGGTGACCACAATGACTTTTGAAACAGCCTAATAATGGCCCACTTTAATTTTTTTTTGCCATATTAATACATGACATAGAATTGCTATTGTAGTTAATAGCCATAGAGTTGCTATCTAAAAAGACAAAAATTTTGCCCTTAGAAAAATATTTATTGTTAAGATCACAGTCTGAAAACCATCTGTCTAATGAGGATGATGATGATAATGATGATGAAGGCTAATTGGAAAGCCTTTGAAAAATTTAGGCACTAAGATAGATTAATACAATCATTGCATTGTCTCAGTTATGCAGTCAAATATAAAATAGCTGGTGATCAAGTTGCAATGTTAACATAAGGGTAGTAAGCATCTGCAGTCAATCGGTACAACTCCAAAAATAACTTCACACAGTGACACCACTTTTGGAAAGTAGCAAAAGATGGAAATGTTGGTTACATTTTCACCCTAATAACCTTCCAGATATTATGTCTAGTGTATTAGTTTCACTTGGCAAAGAAATTTGTGTCTCTGGTTTGCTTTTGCCCCTCTTATGATGATCAACTCTGTACAAATGTATCCCGTTTTAATAGCTTGACCCCTGTAAATGATTACCTCATTAAATGCTACATTGTAAATATAGTGTAACTCTAAAATAGTTGTTACAAACATTGCTAGGTTCATGCATTTGTAAAACACAGACCTGACTTGGTCAATTAACAAGCAAATCTCCCTTTGTGCTTCACTAGCACTTCCCTGAAAAACACCCCAAAAATAACACCTCGGTCCGATTCAGTATAGTCACACACTCCCAAGATAAGATGCACTGGAAGAAAATCCTTTGTGTCCATATCGTTCATCTTCACTCCCTTTAAGTGGTCATATTATTCCAGGACCTGCTGGTAACAGGGGTTTTCCAGGGATAAGAGGTGTTTTTTTGTTTACCAGGGCCATGTCCTTTTCAAGGAGGAAATCACCCTTCAGTGAACTTATCTTTACCTTGAAACTCTTAACAGGCTTAGTAACCAGATATCATGTCTAGTGTATTAGTCTCACTTGGCAAAGAAATTGTGTCTCTGGTTTGCTTTTGCACATCTTTTAATGAACAACTCTGTACAAATGTATCCAGTTTTAATAGCTTGACCCCTGTAAATGATTACCTCATTAAGTGCTAAATTGTTAATTCAGTGTAACTCTAAAGTACTGCTTACAAACATCCCTAGGTTCATGCATTTGTAAAACACTGCCCCGACTTGGTCAATTAAGAAGCAAATCTCCCTTCATGTTTCACTAGCACTTCGCTGAAAAACACCCCAAAAATAACGCCTCGGTCCAATTCTGCAGGATGTGTCCTCTATGACTAGTAGAGGATAACAATGTGCAGTTACACTTACGGCTGGACAGAATACTTGATGAGACACTGAATAGGGGAAGACTCCTCTCCCAAAACTCCTTAAGAGAGATTTTTTGCAGTAAATTTATTGGATGATGCTAAACTTCAAACATATAGTTACTTTTTTATCCTAATACAATATTTTGTGCATCGCATTGGTACAGCCATCACAAACTATCCTCATGAAAAAAACTGACTTTTCTATTTGGCATGTTACCTACTCACATAAGAAATCAAAGGCTCCTTGGAGCAACCTCATGGTATGAATTGTTGTGGAAACCTGCGATCTTACTATCTTAGGGAATTTATCTATGATCTTATGGGACGCTTGGTGGCACAGTTATTGTGTTTGTAAGCTTTTTGATGGAGATCAATTGTCTTAAATTGTGAATCTGTACATGTGAGGAATTAGTTAAGATAGCGGCATTGAATTGCATTTTTTTATAGTTTGTTTTAATGGAGGCTATCTCTTGATAAGAGGGAGTAATACTTGTGACTACAGTAGGTGCAGATTAGGGCGGAGGTTTAAAAGAAAAGCAGTGTTTCTTGTTAGGTTGTGAATTTTTTGTTCCATATCACTATTACCTGCTCCCCTGTACGCAGTTTCTGATGTAGAACCATTCACTTATTCTTGGTGAAAAGATAGAATTGTAGTAGTTTAGACTATGCTAAGAGTGATGTGTTGGTGTAATTTGTTTCTTAAAGAAAGGTTGGTTTGTGATCCATGTAAAACGGCACAGCTGTCGTCATAATGCATAGGACAAAAGCAAAACAAGGAACAAAGGAGTGATTTGATGTTGGGTGTGAAGAACTGGGTTCTGGAATAAGCAAAGAATATGCGCATGCAGGAGCACATGGTTTTCACTGCTTGCAAAAATGGCATCGTGTTCTCCTGACAAGTTCTCGCCGAAGAAAAATTCATTAAAAGATGTGAAAGGATATATACATGGTGTTTCTGATGTCAAGACACCAGCCAACCCCAATTCGACAAGATATTTTGACTTTATTTTGCAAGAAGGAGACGAGGAGAGGGGAGTTGTTTGCTTCAGTGCAAACAAGCATGATGAAGTGAAACAGCAGGAGAAATCGAAGCTTCCAGTTCATCTCTCAAACATGAGCCCGCAAAAATGAAGATATGGAGAGGGAATCAAATACAAAATGAGCAAATTTTCAAGGCTCACACCGCCCAAAAACCTGCCGTTCCAGTGGAAAGAGTGGGCACAGTCCTCACAAGGTACAATCAAGGAAATCCTAGAGAACAAAAGCAATGGTGAGATTGTGTCAAGGCAAGGGTTTTGTCTAAATCCGAGGTTTCAAGTGTACATTCACATCTGATGAAGAAGGAGCTGGCTAAGTGCGATGTGATTGTTGCCGATAGATCTGGTGCAATCACAGTAACACTTTGGGAAGATCGAATAGAGCAAGTTTTTGTGGATCGTTCCTTTTACTTTCAAGGACTGAAGGTAAACTGTTTCAACAAGAAGCAACTTAGTTGAACTAATGTGGTAAGGTTTCTCTAAGCATCCCAACCGAGTGAATACCTGCGTGTATTTCTCCAGTACTTCTTCTTTCAGTTCTTCGGATAACTTCGTAACTTCTTCACCTTTGTCTGGTTCAGTTTGCTTTTCTTGTCTTGGCCACCATAACTACTTTGATTAGACCCAGATCTTGAGATGAGGTGGGCCCCAATAATCCTGGCTGATTTGTCTCCACTATGTGGAATGTCAGCTCATGTTCTACATCTGTTTTAGACTTCACTGGTAATAACGGACTAGATTATGGGTGGAAGCATTTATCTGTGGATTGCTTCCAACTATTTTCTTTAGGTCTTTGAACGGCATGATGTTAACTTGAGAGCCTGTGTCTATTTTGAGTTTTGTGATATGTCCTTTCACTGGCAACATCACATAGCACTCCTCATTCTGGATGTGAACTTCAGTAGTGACAGCTCCTACAAATAGGGTTGAGTCAGGATCATGTTCTTCACAAAGCTTCCGTGATCTGCATACACTCTGGAAGTGATTTCGTCTTTGACAATAGTTACATGTTTTGCCATATGCAGGACACTCCCTTGCACCATGTCTTGTTCCATGTAACATGTGTGATTTTGTCTACTGTCGAGAGACACACAAACGGCTCTTCAGGAGTCACACCAAAGCTTTATTAGAAGCTATCGTCATATAGCACGTCTAGTGAATGACACGAGAATCACAACTCACGAACTGAAGAGTCATGCAATCATTATATTACAATCACGTGTCACATGGCTTATGAAATAAACGAACTATTGATGACATATTGTAACATCCTTTCCTTTTTAAAAAAAAAGTAGAAAAAACTGAATCAAACAAAAATGAAATCGGCTAAATAAAAATACGGCTATAAGCTTGAAATGGCAACATGCATTGTTCAATAGAGAACAGTCTTTCAAATGTATGCTTGACAGCATGCATTGTTCAATAACTTCAATAACAGACATAGTCTTTCAAACGTTCTGGTGGCCTTCAAGTACGTGAAGGCCTCGCAGTCGCTGGTAGGGGTCTTCCTTGACCTCCAGTGGCTTGCGTTCGCTTGACTTGTCTGGCGGTTTCAGCGGCGGGGCACTTGCAGTTGGCGTTTCATGGCTGTCAGCAGGCTCCTGTGACGTGGGATTGCTTGCAGGGGGTGGTCCCTGGTCCTGCTGAATTATCGGTGGTGGCTCTTGGGTTTTTCTCAGGTCGATGCGGTTACGGCGGTATGTTCCACCATCTGATGTTTCTACGGTGTACGATCGTTGGTCATGTTTGCCGATCACCAGCGCTTTCCGCCACTTTTTCTCACCAGGATGAAGCGGTTCCATGCGCACAGCATCACCTTTCTTGAGGGGTTTGAGATCTTTAGCGGTACGGTCGTAGTACCACTTCTGTTTCTGCTGACGTTCGATAAGCTTGGCACGGTCGTCAGATGACTTGCTGGCTTGCAGAAGCTTATTTGTTGTTGGAAGCAGGGTCTTCGTTCTCCGACCCATTAGGCGCTGAGCAGGGCTTGACCCGATTCCCTGTGTAGGCGTGTTTCTGTAGTCCAGAATCGCTAGGTACGGGTCAGTGCCAGCTTCAAGTGCTTTACGAAGGAGTCGCTTTGCTGTCTTTACAGCAGATTCGACTTTCCCATTTGCCTTGCTGTTTCCAGGGCTGATGGTGCAGTGCTCGAATTCCAAGGTACGAGCAAACATTGCGAATTCGTTACAGGAGAATTGTGGGCCGTTATCAGACACAACTTTGTCTGGGCATCCGTATCTGGTGAAGTGGTTCTTGAGTTTCAAGATGATGGTTCTCGCCTTGGTGTCAGGTAGCTTGTCCACTTCCCAGAAGTTACTGTAGTAGTCAACCATTATCAGGTAACTCTTGTTTTTGAGCTCGAAGATATCTGTCCCATCTTTTTCCCAGGGACGCGATGGTACCTCGTGTGGCACGAGGGTTTCTTTTTGCTGACTTGTTTCGTATGTTCGGCAGATTTCACATGCTTCTACTTGCTGCTTTATCTCTGCTGACATTCCAGGCCAAAAGATGTATTCTCGCGCTCGTCGCAGGCACGATTCTGTTCCCATGTGTGAGGAGTGAAGTTTGTTCTTCATTTGCTTCCGCAGACTAGCAGGGATAACTAGTCTTTCCCCTCTAAGAAATACGCCATCCTGGACTGTCAGCTCACCTCGCAGGCTGTAGTAGGGAGCTGCTTGCAATGGTAGATCACTCTTGTCATTTGGCCATCCCTTGAGGATCAAGGATTTCATAATCTGCAGGGTTTGGTCGGCCTCGGTTTCTCTCTGGATCTCACTTAGTTTCTGCTCACTGGCAGGCAGAAGCTTGACCGTGTTCACTAATTCGAACTCCTTTCCATCTTGACTTCCAACTTTGGGAAGGTAAGCTCTTGAGAGAAGATTGGCGATGTACATCTTGGCACCACACTCGTAGTGTACATCAATGTTGTACTTCTGAAGTCTCATCGTCATGCCTTGCAGGCAGCGAGGTGCGGATGATAGAGGCTTCTTGAGGATAGACTCAAGCGGTTTGTGATCGCTTGTAACTATGACTGGTTGTCCGAAGGTGTACTGATGAAATTTCTCGAGGGAGAAGACTATCGCCAACATCTTTTCTCTTTGGGCGTATCTCATCTCAGTATCAGTCAGGGCACAACTGGCATATGCAATTTTGCAGCAGGGCAGCTCCGAGACCCTTTTGACTTGCATCGCACTGTATGACAAGCTCTTCTTCGGGGTCGTAGTAGCTCAGAATGGGAGCTGCGGTCACAAGCTTCTTAACTTCTTCGAACGATTTCTCTTGTTCCTCGCTCCACTGCCATTCAGTATCTCTTCTTGTCAGTCGCCGTAGGGGTTCCATGACGTCGGCTAGGCCAGGCAGGAACTTTGCAAGATAATTAACGAATCCGTTAATCCTCTGTATGCCTTCGACGTCTTCAGGCTTTGGCATTTCTTGTACAGCTTTTGCTTTCTCTGGATCCATTTGTACACCATGTGAGGTGAGTACATGTCCCATGAACGGAACTTCTTTTTGTTTGAGCTTTAACTTGTCTCTGTTGAGAGCAATGTTACGCTCGCGGCATCCTCATAGCAGGGCTTCAAGGTTCCTGTTGTGGTCAGCAGTGGCTTCTTGTTCATTGTTTCCAACTCCATACACTAAGATGTCATCTGCGATGTCGAGCACCCTGCTCGAGCCTTCTAGTGCTTGGTTAACTCTTTTCTGGAGAATTTCTGACGAGACTGATAAACCAAAGGGCAGTCGGCACCAACGGTACCTTCGAAACGGTGTTGAGAACGTAGTGAGCAGGCTGGACTCGTGGTCTAGAACGCAGTCCCAGTAACCTGAGCGTAGGTCAACTGTAGAGAACACTTTCGCTTGAGATAATTCGGGAAGAATTTCATCCAGTATTGGTATCTGATAAATTTCTCTTTTCAACGTCTCGTTCAGTGGTCTTGGATCGATGCATACCCTCAGTGCACCCGAATTCTTGGTAGCAACTGCTAAGCTGCTTACCCATGGCATTGGCTCTTCTACCGGTGTTAGGATCCCTTGCTCAACGTATTGATTTAACTCTTCCTTCAGCTCATCTTTGAGTGCTGTGGGAACTCTTCTGGTTGGGGTGATGATAGGTTTAACGCTGTTGTCAACTTCTAACTGGACTTCTCCCGGCAAAGTTCCCGATGGATGGTTAAATACGTCTGAGTATTGCTTTATCAGCTCGTCAGCGGTTATCTGCTTAACTTGCAACTCATTTCTTCGGGGTGGAGGCGAAGTCATAATGAAGTTTTCATTGTTAACAGTGATAAGCTCCATTTCTTGTGCTGCTCTTGCTCCCATCAGGGGGGTCAGATCACTCTCGACGACAACAAATTCCACAGAATACTTCTTCCGTGTTTTTCGGATTGCACATGATGATTCGTGCTATTCTGATGGGTTTGACTTGTGACCCATTCCACATTCGCAATGTTTTCGTGGTCGACTTGATTTCGTGACCTTCTGTGTGTTTCGCCGGGATGATGTTGATTGATGCACCACAGTCAATTTGAAAGTTAACCTTCTTGTTATCAATAAGCATCTCGGCATAAATTTCTTTGGCGAACCCGACAGCATGGACGTCAGATACCTTAGAATCTAAGGCAACTCCAGCGAGAAACTCTATATCGCTCTCTTCTGATGAGGGTTCTTCAAGAATTTCAGAGATCCCGTGAACTTTGCGTGATTTGGATTTCTTGCAGACACTTTTAAAGTGGTTTCGACCGCCACATCCGGAGCATTTCTGTCCCCAGGCAGGACTTTTATCTTTCTGTAGCACGTGCAAGCCTCCACAGAATAAACATCTCTTCTGAGATTTGCCAGCCGTTTTCGTCGACGCATTCCGATCATTTTTTCCATTTCGTGGGGGTTTTTGGCCCATTTTTGTTTTCTTTGCCGATTTTGTGAACGGCATCTGAACCAGAAATAGCTTTCTTTTGAGAGGTCGTGGCTTCATTGCTTCTACATGTATCAATACACTGATTAAGCGTAAGGCCTCTAACTTGCAGGAGCTTCTTTCTTATGGTATTGTTGTTTACACCTAGAACAATGCGGTCTCTGATAAGAGAGTCACGCATGCAATCACAGAAATTGCATGACTTGGCGAGATTACGAAGAACAGTGACATAAGCATCAATGGATTCCTGTTCTTCTTGGTTGCGACTGTTGCTTGTATGATTTCCAGGCGTCGGCCAAATTCCCTGAAGTGTTAAGCTTGCCAGGAGGTTTAAGGCCATGAGCTGGGAAGGATGAAACCGTGTGCGTGATGGGCGCTGTCCCAGTGCCACTGGATATAGAAGGTGATGTGGGAAGTGTGGAAGCAGACGTCGTCGTTGTCATCGTGGTCGTTGTCGCAGCTGTTGTTGTCATTTTCAGATGAAGCTTTTACCACTCGCTGCCACCATGTAACATGTGCTATTTTGTCTACTGTCAGGAGACACACAAACGGCTCTTCAGGAGTCGCACCAAAGCTTTATTGGAAGCTATCGTGATATAGCACGTCTAGTGAATGACACGAGAATCACAACTCACGAACTGAAGAGTCATGCAATCATTACATTACAATCAAGTGTCACGTGGCTTATGAAATAAACGAGCTATTGATGACAGATTGTAACATTCCACAGTTCCAGCAATTGAACTTCTTGCTTGGAGGTCTTTTTTGTTCATTACCTGAAGGTGTTTTCTTGTCAGTTGACTTGTCCTTCTCCCTTCCAATTCCATGTACTGAGGAGTCGCTGTCCAGTTCTTTCATTTGCATATCTGTAGCTTCTGCAGATCGTACCACATCTAATGCTTTCTGAAGTGTAAGGTCTGGCACCCTGAGTAATCTTTCTCTTGTTTTTGTGTTGTTTACACCAAGTACAATTCGGTCCTTGATGAGAGAGTTCTTCAATGTTCCAAATTCACATGTTTCACAAAGCTTTCTTAATATCGTTACGTACTGGTCAATGCTTTCACCGCTTTCTTGGGCTCTTGAGAAGAATTTGTATCTTTCGTAGCTGACATTTTTCTTTGGTTCACAGTGTTCCTCAAATTTCAACAGCACCTATTCGATTTTTTTGTCATCACCCTCTTCGTCCCAGGTTAAAGTGTTGAAAACATCAATAGCATCGTTGCCGATAACTGTTAGAAATGTTGCTACTCTGGTTGCACTATCCTTCGAGCTAATTCCAGTCACAATTTCATAATTTGTATATTTCTGCTTGAACTTCTTCCAATTGGCCGATATGTTTCCTCCACTTAAGTCAAGAGCTTCTGGAGGTGGAAGACCTAGATGCATCGCCATTTCAGGTGTATTTTCTTCATCTTAAACTTGTAAATGCTGTACTTCTTCAGTGTTTTCTTCCCCGCGGGCATGATAGGAATCCACTGATCGACATGACAGAATGTTGTGTGTCACTAAAATCCTGGGCCTGAAATCCATCTGCAAACTTGAATATAGCCGAAGCCATTAAGGAAAATGATTGCAGTTTGACGGTGTGGCTCTTTTTAAAAGGGATATGAGCGGGAACACTCCATGGAATGAAGGCTAACTCCACATCTTCATGTGGGCGGATAGCTTGAAGTTGGTTTTCGTTCAGCTTTTTTCGATCTTCTCTTACTTTTCTGGAGACATCATCAGATATAAATAGATTGGCTTCTTGGAAAGGGTGGTCTTTAAACTAGCATTACGCAAAGTATATTGCTTATCAGTGAATCTCAACAGAGCCACGTGTATAGGTCTTGCTCATGTCGCACCTCCTTGATGATTTTTGAACTGTAGTATGATGCGCTCTCATAAGTTCCACATCTTCGTTCAAACCCATAAAGTCGGACAAAATAATTTTAACAAGGGCTTCACAAGAAGGGAACTGCTTCTCAGCGTCCTCCGTGACGTTCAATATCACAATATTATTTTGTTGGAATGATTCTCAAGGTCATCAATCCCTTTAAACAAACTCGTCAACAAGGCTATGGTCTGCTTTACCAGCTAAATTGGTTTTAATGACTTGCACTTCAGAGTTTGCAAACTCCACCAACATCATCAGTTCTATTATGTCACTGCACATTAGAAATGTAAACAGCAAAATTGAAAATAAGCAAAAGTGACTTGACTACACAAAGATACGACCTTGGATTTCCCTCCTAAAGTCCATAAATGCACTCATACAGACAGAGTCAGGCATTGAATTCCATAACTTAGATGAGAAGTAAGAAAACAAGTTAAGGCCATAACTAGTTGTTCTAGGTTTTCTAAGGGACAGTATGTTATTACCGCAAATATTATAGGAAGAGGACTGAAAATTTTTGTTTCTGTAGCTCCTTCTGAAGCTTTCTTGGAATGCAAATTTTTACTCATATTGCCAAAGAACTAATTTAAGGAACAGAACTCAGCAACGCACATCTTACTCGGTTGGAGACATCTGCAATCCCCGAGGGGAAGAACTTGGGCACCTTATATTGCATAGCTGTAAGCCTCCACTCATTAGAAGTCATGCTGCTACTTTCAAGTCTGGCTTGAACAGTGGAAGTGTTAAATGGGATTCAGAAGATCATCCTAAGGGGAAAGTCATTGGAGTGGTAACAATGTTTTGTCATTCAGATGTTGTAAATAATGTATTTTCATCTAGTAGTACTTTCAAATTGCTTTCTGATAACTCTGGAACAGCAAGTAGCTGCCATTTTTCATGTGAGCTGTCCAGATATAAGTGAAGCTCAGTTAGATGCCATCTACAATTTTCCAAACTGTGGCTACAAATCAACGTGGGGCCATCTTCTCTGTAAGAGTCATAAAGTTCAAGAAAAATGGATCAGGGAGGCAAAGAGTAGAGTTGTACCTTAAGGTAATGCAAATATAAGTTAATGGCTTATCTTGTGCACTAAGTGGATCAGGGCTCTTTCATGAATAGTCTCCCCATAATCCCCCTCTCAAGTAGATATTGGTCTCTTCTTACCCTCTGATTGATTATCAGATAAGAGTGCATTGACAGTTTGTCAAGGATTATGTACCTTATGTGCAATGGAAACAATGAAGCTGACACCGTTCTTGTCTTGTTCCTCACAGAAAAATCAAGGGTGTTATGGTAACACCAAAAAAGTGTAAATTCTTGCAGCTGATCTCTATTCATTGGCAATTCACCTTCCTAAACCAAAATTTTCCCTAAGGGATCTATCATTCCCTGTTTTTTAAGAGCCAAAAACATAAAAAGAAATTCTGGCACGACCTTGCCACACCAATCAGACAGATATACAAGGTTGCTTTAAATGTAAAGGGAAATGCGATCTCTGTGAGAATTTTTAGTAGAATCAGATCATTTTTCCAGCACTAGTACAAGCAGGAAATACTTTATCAGAGAACACCTTCATTGTAAATCTAAAATTGTTGTTTACTTGATCACTTGCAACAAATGTTACGTTCAGTATGTAGGATCAACAACTAACGAGTTTAAAGTCAGATTTCAAAACCAGAAATCAGCCATGAGTACAAAGAAGAACACTTGTGAAGTGGCGATACACTTTAACAAAGAAATTCACGTCTTGTCAGGTTTCGATTTTGTCATCATTGAACAAATTTGCAACTTTAGTGATCACAATAGCCTTGACCATCGTCTGCTTACAAGAGAAGCTTTCTGGAGTGCACAGCTTTGCATCCTTCAACCTTATGGTTTGAATAAGAGATTAGAGTTCAACTCTAGGAATAGGATAAAATACAATTAACAACTTATTTTTATCAGCCACAAGTTTTCTCCTTTTTTGTTCCTTTTTTTATTGTTAGTTAGATTTTTAGCTCTTCATTTCTTACATATTTAGTGGTTCTATTGTTCAGAGGCTCAATCAAGGATTTTGTTACGGGGCTGAGAGTACAACACACAATGCTGGAGTTCAGGGGCCGGTAACTAGGATTTTGTTATTAACCATTCAAAGGCCTTTTTTCGGATCCTGTTACGAAGAATGGAAATGTAGGGTAGAAAATGCCTTTGTTCAAAGGCTTTGATTTGGGATTTTGTTACATCATTTTTTCTCCACATCATTATGTAATACCCTAGTGGTCTAGTACCAATTTCTTCTTACATCATTATTTTTATTGTTTTTATTGGTTATTTTGATTGCATTGTAATTTTTAACTTGGAAAATATTTATTATTTTCCAAGTTGTAGTGGTGGGCCTGATTTCACTCCTTCACTTCCTGTTAGGCATTTGGAAACCCAGGGAGCTTCCATATGAAAGAGCTGCAAGGAATGCTCTTCGGAAAATTTGAATTTAAAGTGTATATGACACAGAAAATGTTTTCTGCTTATTTGAAAGGCTTTTCAAAATCCAGAAGAATGGCGTTTTTCTTTTTGAAATATCTTTTTTCGTTTCTGTGATATTGATGTTTTTCTATTATGCAAATTAGATCACTGATGATGTCATAATACTGCAACTGAAAAGCTGTAAAAAATGAATAAACGATATCTCTGGAAATATTAAAGCATTGTTCTTGAAACTTTGCACCATAAATGTCCATGACAAAAGAAACAAAATGACACCCTTAATGCTGTTGCCATGACAACAATTTTGCCACTGGTGCTGTCTAAATAAAAACTTAAATTCCCACTTTTTGTCTTAACCAAGAACCATCTATCCCACACAATCTATTTATGGGAGTGACGACAACATGGGAACTATGTCTGTTCCAAGTAGCACCCTTTGTCTCACTTTGGAGGTTATAGATGGGGATATTTGCTTTTTGGACAGAAAGAGACTGGCGCCAAAGAGTTACTATGGCAACAACACTGAGGGTGTGATTTTTTTTTTCTGATGGACATTTATGGTGCCAAGTTTCAAGAACACTGCTTTAATATTTCCAGAGATATCATTTGTTCATCATTTACAACTTTTCAGTTGCAGGATTATGACATCATCACTGATCTAATTTTGTGTCATATACACTTTAACTCCTCAGGGAGACTTATGTGGACGTTGCCTGAGCTTCATTTATGCTCCTAAAAGATACCAATTAAAACAGAATAGGTTCGATTACTAGCTATTGTTCAAGGGAGGATCCCGTGGGCACTTGTAACCCGACTTGTGTAATCAAGAGATCAGCAGAAATCAAGCCTGAAAAACAGAGAAATTAATAGACAGGAATGTTTTTTTAATTATTATTTCTTCTAGTGCACCCTAAACGATATTTTCACAGCTAAAAATGGTGATGTTTCGTCGTCAACACCGTGAGACCAGACTCCTTGATTTGTACCTGAGATGACAAAAATTTCTCAACCTTTGCATATAGGAGTTTCCTCCCAGGTTTTGAACATCAGGCATTAAAGGCCGTTTCATGGTCAGTTGCACCTTGTCCAGTTAGTTATTCTTTGAATTCTGAATTGTGATGACAACAAAAAATGGAAACGCTTTTTATATAACCCATTAATAGACAGTAAGTTAAAGTTATAGGTAAGAACAAAAGGAAAAATCTTTTTGGACTCTCTGACTTTGGCTTTAAGTAGGTCATTTCTTGGAATACTCGCTGCTCTAGAAAATTCATGCGAGACTAATTCTGCTGGATATCCCTGGTCAACTAGGTAGCCTTTGTACTCCTCCAGCCTTTTCTTGAGAAAAATGTCCTCTGAACAATTTCTATGCATACTTGAGGCGACTCCAAATGGGATGGCTTTAAAAACATGCTTTGGGCGGGCACTGGATGGAGGAAAATACAAGTCGCTATCAGTAGGTTTTGGATAAATCCATCGACCAAGTGGAGTGTAACATCTAATACATTAAGTTTGCTTTCAGAATACACCAATTCAAATTTAATCATGGGATACAGCGAATTAATGTACTCAGTGAAAGAATTTAGTGCAGCAAGGCACTGATGCCAAAGGTCGAAGATATCATCGCAATATCTCCACCATTGCGAGGGCTTGAAAGGGCCACAATGCTTGGCCTTGTGGTCTTTCTCCCCCATGGCTATATCAGCATAGCTACGGGCCTTTTTAGGTCCCATAGCAGTGCCATGAATCTAAAGGTAAAATTTGTCATTGAAAACCGAGTGATTGCTTTTAAGGCAAATCTCTACAGCTTCAAGAATGCAGTCAGTGGATGGTAGGAATTTGTTCTCTAGAATCAAGTGCCCTACTGACCGCTCCTAATCCCAATTCGTTATCAATGTTAGGGAACATAGAAACTACGTTCCACAAAACTAGGAGGGTGCCCTCGGGAAATGGACCTTGTTCATTCAGTTGTTGTATTCTGTAAAGCAGGTCAGTGGTGTCGTTAATGAAAGATGGTTGTTTTCTAGCTAATGGTTGTAGACACAATTCAGTGAAGGCTGATAGGTTTTCAATAGCCGTTCCACAACAAGAAGCAATAACTCTAAGGAGGTTGTCATTCTTATGGTTTTAATGTTTCCAAACGCTACCCCTGGCTTAGCTTTTTCGTTAACAATCCAAGAAGCAATTTGTGGTGAAATCTCTCTCCTTTGCAACTATTTTGAACACCACTGCTCTACTAAACCTAAATGCTTGGTAGTTCGATCTGATTTTAAGATTTTGTATCGCAAAGGGTTATTAAGTTGGCGAAGAGCGAGAGCTCTTATCTTGTACTCTAATGGTCATGTCAGAATTCTTCAATCCCCTGAGCACAGAGCGCTCCCCTTTAGATAGATTATCTTGCAAGTTTCTAATCTTTCGAGGATTAAGAATGTCTTTCCTAACGTTAGATAAAAAAGTTCAAGTTCTGGGAATTTAGAAATTGGTTTCCAACCTTTTTTACCTGGTATCGGTAGGTGATTCTGGCTTTGCTCGTTGGAAGCTAGCACCTCGGGATTCTTTTCCATGAAGAACGCGGCAGTTCTAAGCCTGGCTTCGAAGGCTTCTAAGTCATCATGAACTTCCTGCCAATTTATGTCCCGTGGTGCTGGACAAAAGGAAGGTCCTTTACGTAGCAGCTTGGTCTGGTCCTCACTTAGAATGTGTTCAGAGAGGTTAACCAGATTCAGGCTTGTTATCATCAGCAGCAAAAGGCGTGGATCTTTGTTTCGTACAAAATTGTTCTTTCTTCCGTCAAAGTCTATGAGACTTGTTGTAACATTGAATGTGCTTTCTATGGGTGGTATATCTGGAATTATCATGATCAGGTGATGCTGGCAGTTGCATTGTTCTTCTCATTTTCCTCTTTTCAATTGCTTTTAAGAGCTTCTGCCTGAGACACCAGGACAGACTTTGAAATGAGCGTTGGCTGATTTTGCTTAAAATTGGTACACAATATTGTTATGTGGACTTATGTAATATGCCAAAGATTCAGCTTCAATGAACTTTTTTTAGCCGAGTTCTGGATATCAGCCCTCAGGGGTCCCCAGAGGCTGATTTTCAGTGCAATTTTGGCCACTGTTCAATCTCTCTTTTAGCAATGTACAATTAATTTTAGACAAAACGAAAACTATCTTTGTAATGCCCTATTCTTAGCCTTTTATGGGTCTGCTGCTGTAAATAGTTTTATATTGTAATGTCACTTTATTTAGTCTAGCCAGAAAGTTCTAGAACATTATGCTGTAAAGTATATAAGTGAACCGGTCTAGTTTTTAAATGGTTTTTATCCCAGGAGTGTTTGAGGTTTTTTTCCCAGGAGTGTTGAGAGAATAATCTTGTGAGTCAGTAGTGTTTACTGAAGTGTGACAAAGGTCGCGTGTAACTCTTAGAGGCTTTGTGAAGTATCATCGACAGAGGTCGTGTGTTTATACAAGAATGACGGAAGTTCAAGTGTAGTTACAAGCCTAGCGTGTGCTTGTTGTGAAGTCTTCTGTGGGATTACTGCATTCGTGTGGATTAAATAACCTTATTGTTGTTTCCGACATCCCTGTGTTCTGATTAGACTACAAACTACCTGCCACTAAAAACATGGAACTCCAACACTGTCAAATTAATTCAACTTGTCCAATTCACTACGAG
Source organism: Platygyra sinensis (assembly GCA_019787425.1). Classification (NCBI taxonomy): domain Eukaryota; kingdom Metazoa; phylum Cnidaria; class Anthozoa; order Scleractinia; family Merulinidae; genus Platygyra; species Platygyra sinensis. The sequence goes on from JAHPZR010005411.1 coordinate 42,741, forward strand.
ATTCATGAGGATCTGAAATTGTGGACCCCTGCCGATGTTCTATGGTTGAACCGTAGAACATCGGCAGAGGTCCAGGTTTATTCGACACGTAGCTTAACAGCGAGAAGGAATTTCCTTGATGCCTCTTCCCTAGAAATGTGTTAAGAAATCAATTTAACCAGACCGCGATCTGTCAGAAAAATACAAGCCTGTCAAGTTGATCGAAAGAATACAGGCTCAAAAGCGGCAAAGGCACAAACAGACATTTCTTCCGTGACCTGGCGGCAACATAATAAAGACAGTTATTTGAACAGAGATGTTTCAGCTAATTATTCGGAAAACCTGGTGCATGGACTTCATAACAATAGAAGCGTAAGCACAACACTTCCTCGCTTATTGAAACGAAACGTTTCTCGCTAAACAGGGTTTTCCTTAGGCATCGCTTGAACTAAATCTTAATTCAAACATTGACTGATAAAAATACATATTTAACGCTTCTGCAACTCTCCTCAGCACTCTCACCAGCGAATTCTACATACTACAAACCTTAAAAGGATCGCAACGGCTTGGGATGTCTTTCTGCATGCGAAACCTGAACAAGAATTGTTTGCACACTTAATTTTCATTTGTATTTAAAAAAAGCATCATCCCATAATTAAAGAGCCCTGGGTTTCTCCCTCGCAAAATTTAAGCGAGGAACAAAATTCCACGCAAAGCATACAATCAAGAGAGAATACAATTTCTTTCATTCGAAAACTTCAAAATACCTAACAAGACAGGCGCTTCTCATTCACTTTTTTATGTCTCGTAGTTCGCGGACAGCAGGACGTAACAAATCAACCATACAAAAATACTTTGGTATTTGACTGTATATTAAATCAAATACTCTCGACAACGAAACCTCCAAAAACCTCCTAAATACTTTGCCACGTTGACTAGCCGTAATGATTACTATTTAACTCGCTGAAAAAAGAACTAGCGTTCATTGTAATGAACTTTTGTCACGTTCTTTGTAAATGACATGTTAGAAGAATAAGAAGAATGACTGTTATTCACAACTTTTAAAAATAGCCAGAAAAAAGAGAAAAAATTCCTATACACAATCCAGTCATTCAGTGCCGTTTACCGTATATAAAGTAGAAAATATGTACAGAACTTTTAAGCTGAATAGTGATCACTCACAGTCAACCTGCATGATGAAACTGAACAGTCTCTATCCACATCTGAGTTTTCAAATGTTTATCTTAGCTGGGATAAACAAAACTTGAACCATTGGCTGTGAACCTTACTGTTTTCCTCAATACTAAAACCAAAAACAGTTTGTGCTACTGAAAAATTACTATTACTGTTACTCTATACAAACTGAGTTAAAAGGTAGTGTTTAAGACTTCCTGTAAATTTGGACGCAAGTTTGGATCAATTTCCAGTGTCTGGGTGATCACTTCTGGGACAGGACCTAACTTTGCTTTACGGAAAATAGACTTGGCAACTTTTGCAAAACTGTAGGTATCACTTTTGCGGCTTTGTCCACTTTTGCCGGTGACGATCTCTGGAGCAATGTGTGGAAAATCCTGCATGTACTTTTTTTGTTTGTCCTGGGACATAACTCTTGGTCCTTTGGCACCGTCCATTGGAAGACTCTTGCCAAAGTCGATAATAACCGGGTTGAAGGCTCCATCGATGATATCCAAAAGGATATTGTTCGCCTTTATGTCGTTATGTAAAAAGCCAACGTCGCGCACGTGGATTAAGGCAATGGCAAACTTTCTGATTATGTCAATCCAGGTAGCTCTGTCAGAGATCGTTCCATTGGATAGTGCGTGATGTATTGTCAGAGATTTGTGGTTTCTCCTGTCCCCATGGAACTGCATAATGAGGCGGAAAGGTGCCCGTTCACTACAAACTCCAAACAGTAATGGAACGCCAGGATGATCACCAAAATTCCTAATTATGCGGGCTTCGTAAATGAGTTCCTGGCGGACCCTGTCTTCCGCCTGACCAGGTGTTTTGCCTCTACTTGCTTTAACTATAAAATTCTTGCTGACAACCTCCATACCTCTGTACGAAGCGAGGTAACAGCACCCATAGCTACCGCTGCCAAGAAGGTTCGTTGATATCGTTAAATTCAACGGTGAAATTTCCAACAGTGCCACAGTTTTTTGCCTTCTTCTTCGCTGCGTTGTTTCAGTCCTTTTCCTGCGCGATGCATTGCAAACTGCAACCCCCGATGGTCCTGGCATTTGATCATTTTTTTCTTTGTGCTTTTTCTGGCTTCTGTTTTCACTGGTAGCTTCTACGTTGTCCACCGTTCTTGTGTTCCTTATTATTTCTCCACTTTTGATTCGCTCTTCCAGCAAACCTTCGGCCCTGTTCTGAATCCTTCGGCAATGATCAGCAATTCTCTCCTGCTTTACCTTTTCTTTTTGTCATTCTCTGCGCCTCCGCTTTTGTCTTTTCCGTCTCTCCTTGTGAATCCTTCTCTCCTCCTCGTTCATGGTGAATCGAAACAGATTTCTGAAATTCTAGGACGAAATTTATTTTCGAAGACTTGCAATGCTAACTGGAAATGATCCAGCCGGATGTTGCAAACAACCCTCTAGTGAGTGAGGAGAATTTTTCTTTGTGTTAAGTAAGCAAGTTAGTAGCTTTTTGACGTCTGTCAGGAAGATAAAACGCGCGAGAAGAAATTTTTCCCATTGCCTCTCTTTTGGCGTTTTTATTTTTCCAATCAGTCTCTTTCTTAATTCATCCTACTATGTTACAGCATGAAACAGCTTCAGACAGATCCAGATTAAAGGTATCGATTCTCCTAAACTCTCAAAAATATCACAAAAATCCCATTTTTTCAGTTTGGAAAAATATCTTTTCGTGTATTCTGGGAGAATTGCTATTGCGATCTATCGTTAAGGCCATATTCAGTTGTAAAATTCTCACCACCTAGATCTCCATTAAGGTGCTTTTGTTCGGCGCTTTGAGGAACTTCCGCTTTGTCACATCAAAGTTACAAAGCGGACAAAATTGGCATTGACAAAAACCCCTTTGTTTGGCACAGTAAATGAAATGGGCACAAAAGGTTTGTGTTTGCAGGAGTGACATATCCGAGGGTGATCTAAGCTATGGCCAAAATCTATGTGACGTGTTGTCCCCTTTGTGAAAAGGATTTTAAAACAAGGAAGGCTTTAGAGAAGCAGTTCAATACAAAACACCCTGGAAATGATATGCCAGCAAGAATCGAGTTTTCGCAAGCCAACAGAAAAGCTCCGCAAGTTATTCCTCCCCTCCTAAAAGGCTGTGACCAGTACTTAAAATGGCTGGCAGAATTAGTTGAGTGCATCAACTCTGCGCACAACCCCAGTGTTCCCGGTAAGTAATTCAAATTTGAAGCTATTTTGAGGGTGACACCATCACGATTTTAATTGTCGAGAGAAGATATTATGCGACTATCAAATTCTTGAACCAAATGGAAAAACGGCGCCATGTGATCAAATGCGAAGTAAGCAAAGAACACTACTAAAAAAAAAAAATAAAAAAAAAAATTAAAAAAGCTGGTATCAAATGGGCATTTCTCATGTGAACCAAATCGTAAAGCAACAACCTAGTACTTTCTTGTCACAAACAGAATTTGAAAGCAAGTATCATACCAAGGTATGCCCTTTGACACTATATGGAATGACATCTACCCTCCGAGAGCTCTGGAAAAATAAAAAACCACCTAGTATACCACTAAATGGTAAAGAACAAGAGTCTTTCGCAACCGCCTTTTTAAAATCGAAAAAGCCCAGCAAACTGGCTTATCTAAAACTGGTGGAAGCAAAATGTAACCATAAAATTTCTAGTCAAGAGAAATGGGCCAAGGTTTTCCCAGAGGGTCGCAATCTAATCTGGCATGACATGTACATGATTGCTATTAAATGTACTAAAAGCACCAAACTGATTGAATTTCAATTTAGATTCCTTCACCAAATTTTGGCAACAAATGTATCCTTAGTCAAAATGGGATACAAAGATGACATTAGTTGTACTTTTTGCCATGAGGAAGCTGAAAATTTCATGCACCTCTTCTGGTTCTGCAGAAAAATAGAACATTTTTGGAAATGCCTTATCGCCTCTCTAAAGGACCGTAACTGTCTATCCAACGACTATCTTCTTAACAATCTTGTCGTCTTGAGCCTAAAGCCTGATACTTCAAAAAACAAGGCTGTAATTAACTTTGTTTTCCTGCTTGCAAGATTCTACATTTGGCTTTGCAGAAGCAAAGGAAATATTCCAACTATCGAAAATTTTAAGCTGTTTTTACAACAATACAAGAAAGAAATTGAACCTTTTTTCCTTTAATAACTTTTACCAGTTTAGGGTCTCTCTCTCTCTTTTTGCTCTTTCCTTCCTACCATGCATTCCCTTCTGATTTCCCCGGTTCGACATGCAACATATATAAAGCTAACTTTTCAATGAATCAGTGGAGAAAATATTTTAATTGAATTTTTTTTTGTCCTTTTTGAGTTAGAAGCTCGTGTCATAGAAATTTACTTTACACCCCCTCCCCAACTCCCCCGCCCCACCCCTGTATATAGTAGGTACGTAAAAGTATGTGTATATGTAGTAGAGTATTGCACTGCTAGCAGAGTAAGCACCTCACATTGTAAATAAGTACTGTAAGTAGAGTGTTGTATTGTAAGTAGAGTGTAGTATCGTTAGTAGTGTAAGTGCCTCACATTGTAAAATAAAAATAATAATAATAATAATAATAATAAAAAAAAAAAAAGAACACTACTATGCATGTGATGGTGTCACAAAAACGAAACCAACACCCCTCGCGTGCGTCTGCCCTTGCGCGTGTTTCTTTTCTCTCTTGCAGTGTTTTAATTTGTGCCCCATTCCTTACTCCAGCGCCTGTAAACTCAAGAAACGCAGACATGACTACCATTGTGAAAAGCATTACTTTAATTCTCCAATATCACCTCTTTAAATTTTTAGGAATAATTGGCAAATGAATGAAAATGTTATGGTTTAGAGTTTCTCTGTAGGAAAAAGTTTTTTCCCCATTTCAGGAGTTATAAAACGGCTTATAGAACTGTCACTCTTAACGTTTGGAAAATTTAAAAAATAAATAATTAAATGCACATCTTTTTTTCCAGCAAAGTGGTGTCACTTCACCTTTACAAATGTGAGACTCGACTTCTTTAGCCATCTACTTAAAAGAATGGAAAGTGCTTCCCTCAATGCAGTGAAGGACTGCAAACACCTCAAGCCACCAATGTGGAAAGAAAAAGTCGTTTGCATGTCTTTTAAAACTGAAGATATTGGAGATGTGCAATGAGCTTTGTCTGAGCAAAAGATGGTAGCCCTGTGTCTGTCTAAGGCCTACAATGGCACAACAGAGTTAGCAAGCACTGCTCTTCAGCTGTCAAGTCATGCTGCTCTGGAGGCTGCAAAAAAGAAAAGAAGTGCACAGCAACCCACTCTACAGTCGCAAATAATAATTGATGAAGGGCAAGGCAGAGCAACAAGGGAATGCGAACTGATATGGTGTCCCATGTTTGACACTTCCACTAATGGAATTCTAACAGTGAGAGTTTACGTTGCAAAAGTACATCTATAGACAAAAAAAATCAGCTTAAGAGGAATAATCTTACGGAACATTGTACTGGATTTTTACACTGTTCAGATTATTTGAATCATATTATTCATATTATGGAATAACTATTATTTTCATTATTCTAGGTAAACTGTGCATCAAAGTTCAATCCATTTTTTCTTAAAAAGTCATGATATATTTTACATAGAGTAATTGCAACCACAGCCTAAGCTCTTCTGCTGATTATAAGCTTAACTGCCTGTATATGATTTTGGATTCAAAACAATTCAGATTTAAACCATCAAAGTATTATCAAGCCTAACTTTTTCTTCCCAATGAAACACCCGGAGAAAGAATTCTCACAGAGCCACAGCCTAAAGAGGCTAAGCTGCTCTGCTGCTTCAGGGATTATAAGCTTAACTACATGTAAATGATTTTGAACTTAAATAATTCAGATTTAAACCATTAAAGTATTATTAAGCCTAACTTTTACTTCCCAATGAAACACCTGGAGAAAGAATTCTCACAGAGCCACAGCTTAAAGAGGCTAAGCTGCTCTGCTGCTTCAGGGATTATAAGCTTAACTACATTTAAAAGATTTTGAACTTAAAAATAATTCAGATTTAAACCATCAAAGTATTATTAAGCCTAACTTTTACTTCCCAATGAAACACCCGGAGAAAGAATTCTCACAGAGCCCACAGCGTAAAGAGGCTAAGCTGCTCTGCTGCTTCGGGGATTAAGCCGAGCAATATTTAACATACAGCGCGAAGTGAGAGAACAGTAAATACTATGACAATATTTTAATTTACTAGACTGAATTTTGGTTCACATCACCTAGATAAGAACAATTTTCTATACATGCAGTGTTTAAGCAAAATTAAAAATATTATATATTTTGAAGTCTATTTTTCAGGTGGAAAGAAATTATTTTAAAGTCTATTTTGCAAGTGGAGGAAAAACATCTATAAATGCACAACCTTGATTTGGACAACAAAGATGCTCTTTTTACTTAAGAGCTAGGAACTATTGGTGACCACAATGTATTTTAGGTGTATCTTGAAACATGATTTTAAAGTTAATTATTATTGATATTAATAACAAACGAGGCACTGTGGATCATTAACTTACTGTGTTTACTGCGAGGCAATGAGAAGTTACATTCCTGTCAAAATTTTGTTCCCCAGAAGCACCTGGAGAAAACAGTTCTCACAGAGGAGCAACTTGAATAAGCCAAGCCCCTCTGCTGCTTCAGGAAGGCCAAACTGTCAACTGCAAATGAAAATAATGAAATTCTTATTAATACTCGTGGAAACAACACAGCCACCATGTTTAACATAAATCATAAGTCATAAACATGCTATGCCGATGCCCATGCTATTATCTGAATCATTAACTGCTTCCTCAATTTCCTCATCTGTGTGTATTTCCATCCAACCTGGCACACTGCATTGGTAGGTCCCTTCAAAATAAAGTCCCTTGCTGCCAGAGTAACACCTACACCACAGCTGCCAGACCCTTGTCCTGTTTAATCACACTCGTTTTGCAAAGGCATGCCAAATCTCTCAAAATGGTCTGCAGTGGACCAAAATGAACTGCTGAAACACTGGGCATTTGGCCTCAGTTCATGTAAAACATCAAGCAAGTATTTCATGGAGGGAAGTATGCTTGAGTCAGGCTGCAATTTATAACCATCATCAAACAGCAGCTTTCTGCCAACCAGGTCAATAGCAATGAGACCCCAGTGTGACTGATTCATGTGTAATGGGCATAAAAGAACATCAAATTCTTCCTCTCTTGAGTTGGAAAGGACTTCACCACCAACCTTTCTGCAAAGAAATTGATGGTTGGTCTGCAGCCAGGCGTGGGTTTCTGAGGGCCGATAAAGTGCTTTAGAGCCTTGACAATCCTGAAGAAACTTTAAAATGGTGATATCGATGACAAAATTGTCAAGATACCTCTCCTCAACCAGGGTGGAGAAAGATGCTACATCAATGGACTTCTGACCAGCTCTTAGCACTGTTTCACTTGAGCTCTTATTCCACAGAACATCTTTTATGGCCAAAATTTCAGGCACACTCAAATCATCTGGCTCTATTTGGAGCCACCTTTCTTCTGTCCGAATGGATGCTTTTAAGGAGGATATTTCGCAGAACTTCTTCAGGATCGCAATGCCATTTCTAGAAAATGTTCCTAGGTTTGCAATATCAACACCCGTTGGTTCTTGCTGGCATTTCTTTCTTCTAAGAGCCTTCTCAGCCTCTTCTACTATCCTTTCTGGGGGTCTTTCATGCAAGGAAAGTGGATCTTCTTCATTGTATGACCCGAATACACCGGTGACATTAACAGGATAAAGACTGTAGCCTGATACTTGGGGCACAACAATGTCACTCAGTTCCCTCCTTGTCAAATTTGATACCATTGCAAGCCATGCATCATTTCCCTCAAACATGTCAGATGGCGTTGATTCTGTTAGGTCTACTTGTATAACTGAAGAATTGTTTACAGCGGTTGCTGATGTCAGTATTGAGACTTTGGGACTGGAATCAGATGATAGTGTGGGTGCTTCTGCACTGCTACATGTAAGTGGTATGGAACTGTTGTTTGGCAACTTGGTGAAAGAAGCAGAGGCCACTGACTCCTCTTCAGACTGCTGGGAACATAAATCTAACTGGGGCTTTAAAGATTTGCACAGCTCAGCAGCATCTGTTTGAAGGGACCCAATGAATACTTCATAATTGGCTTCCCAGGTGTCATGATCATACTGAAACTGAGGCCTGGGGTCATCAGTTTCCTCAATATGAGTACATGCTCCTTTACCCTGGTGTGTCCTTCCCATACATTAACTGGAACAGCTGATCCATGGCAATGATCCACTTCTCATCTTCTTTGCACCATGATATGTCTTTCTTGGATCACCCACAGCCACGAAAGTAAAAGCTCTTTTTACCTGTTCCAAATTTAATCACGATAATTAAATATTGGGTATTTACCTCAATTAAACTGGTACCCTCTAAACTGTATGTAGGATGTATATGTTGCCAAGTAACGTACAAAAGGGCAAAACTGTAGGGTCAGTCAGGTTGGAGAGATCAGACCCGAACACTGGTACAGTATGTTATCAGCAGGAACCACTGACTGTTTGTACTAACTGCATTACATGCTTATGACTTTCTGAGGATCCACTAAAATCTTATGTTTGTTAGAGCTATTAATAGTATGGAAAAAAAGGTTAAAATTACTTATATCTACGAGCATGCCTTAACTACATGTACATGTAAGTGTATATATGTATCTAATACATTTAATTGTAATGAGTTTTCCTTGATAAAAATAAAGATTACAACACACCTTCAGTAATGCACTCCAAAGCCTTGAGAAATTGGTAGCGTAAAAACAGCATCATTTCACAGAGCCAATGAGTAATAATCTGGTCCACTAAAATGACAAAGGACATCATTCAATAATAACCATAACTCAGCTAAATAGTGGCTGCTTTCCAAATATTCAATTTCCCAGGTACATGTACACAACGTCATGTAACTGTGTATAATTATACTTTGCATTTTTTGTTCTCTTTTCCTCTAAGAACAGTATTATACATGATAGGAACAACGATATTATTACCACATTGCTAGTATTTTTATTATGATGGCACCAACAAATTACTTTTAGAAACCAGAACTCACATGAATCTCCAACCCCTCTTTGATCATGGTTGGTTGCTCTTGAGTACAGAGCACCATGTACTTTGTGAGAAGCTTCAAAGCCTTGGTTCGAATACTTTGCGAACGTCCGATGAAGGCAAAGCAACATTGCCACATGGTCAATGGTAAGATGGCCATAATCTCCAGTGCCTAGGGTAACTCCAAATAGGTGGTGCATCACAAACCCCCAAAGCTTCAACTGTTGAAAAATGATAATAAGTATTCAATATGGGCTAAAGAACTTCATTTACCGTACTTAGGGTCACAGTCATTTATAATGATGCCTTTTGTTACTGCACATTTAAAAGTGTAATGACTGTATATTTCTTTTCAAAGAACTATGAACCCTAAGCCAAACTAATTATTTAGTCCAGCTTTAAGTGAATGTGAGTGCAAGCTATTCTCTGCTTATAGTATGTAACCACTACAAAGTACCAATTCTCTTGTTCACTTCAAAAGTAATCTCAAAATGCCACCTTAGCTTAGGGGTATACCAGTCAGCATAAGGTAATGAGAATCTGCATACCTTAATGTCAAAAATTTCAATTTGTTCATCTTCACTCTCCTCAAAATGCCTACTCCTTACCACCTCTGCAATTTCTTTCCATTCTTGAAAAGCCTACCAGACAAAATGTACAGTAAAAACATGAATTCCATGCAGTAATTGAGTTGACCTTGGAAAATAATTGATACCTTGTAAATCCCAACTGCAAGGGTGTGACTGTTTAATAGATCACACCTGAAGATGGTTAATAGCACATGCCTTCAATAGTAAAGCTGAACTGTATGTATCAACATTTTAATATACAGACCTTAGGACAATTGTTAATAGTGTTCAATGTTAATGCAAGTCATAACAATATTTACTAGTTACAAACCTGTTGATTGTGTTATGTAACACAGTACCTGCTGAAAATGAGAAATTTGAAGCAAGGCAGCAAGCCTTGCCATTTCAAAATTTTCTTCCTTGCTTGGATCAGCTTTCTGGGCTCCTTTTCTCTTCCTGGTCTTTTTCTGCGGAGGAGCAGAAGGCAATTGCAGGTTTTGCTCTGTAGAAAGAAATTGCTTTTCAATTTCCTCCAGCTTTCTTGACCACACTGCTTTCTCATCTTCAAGAAATTGCTTGAAGTCTTGAATGGAAATGAAATAAATGATTAAAATGACATGGAAACATTTGTTATAATTTATTAACATACAGCCATCTTGAAGATATCCTAAGTTTACGTACTGGAGTATTAAGGACAACTGAAATTTGAAACATTACCTTTCATATCTTCCAGTCACACTTCCTTCTGATATTTGCCATAGTCTCTTACAAATTTTCCACTTTGTACGATTTCCTCAAAATACTAAATCAAGTTAAGAAAGTTCAAAACTGATATGCAAAAGATTGAAAGTACTAATAATACACATGAAAACATACACCATGTAACTTGACTGATTACTTGATTGTTTCAATCAGTACATACATTTTTCACTTCATTTGTAAAGGTAACATAGCCAAGGACTACATCTCTGGAAGCTCCTTTAACCTCCTGGTAGTAGTTTGTCACTTAGTCAATAGGCAGGGATTTGTTGACAATGTGTTCAATATTTTCCAAAATGGCTCGCTCTGTGTTTCCTAAAATGGAAATAACATTTTCCTTTTTCAAAGTTATTTTCAAAGACTTTGGAGAGCTATGGAACAGATTAATAAATAAATATTATTGTTTTCAATTTGTGTTTCATTTAGTGTTCACAATTAAACTGTAACCTTCTATAATTTAACAGGTAAAAACTTAAGATAAATTTTATACTAGAACCTATACTCAAAGTTTATTCTATTTACCAGAAAATGATGCAACTGAAATGTTTTTACTGACAGCAGTCTGTTGGCCTTGACGGAGCTTCACTGATATTCTGTCATGACCCCTTGAAAGTTCAGGACCATAATGACTGATGGCTTCATTGCACTCTTCCAGTGAACCACACCTATACGCAAACAAACCAAGGGAACCAAGAAGCTGCTCTGTGTTCCGCATTTCACTATGAAGAGCACAGAGTGTGACACTGGTCAATTCCTCGTCCAAAAGAAATGTCAAATCCTCACGGATTCCTGACCACCTTGAAGATAGAATGAATGTTATATTTAAGTAATGAACTTTTTGCAGGGACTTTGTTGAGCATCAATCACTCAGTTTTACATGTTTTTAAACTTCTAAACTAGAGCCACGAGTGGCCCACTAATCAGGCACTATTAAAATCACTATAGAACTAGCTGACAGCTATTTATATACCACTTGGGACTGGTTTACACCTTAAGTTCTTGTTTATCATGAATTGTCTTACTTACTTTCCAATATTTGCATTAGACCGGAGACAAGTTAGACAAACTTCATCAAATGATGCATTCCAATGTTCTTTGCAGGCCTTAAACAGCAATCATTTTGTAAAAGTGTTAACAATGTTTGCCTGTATATGGTCCAAAACTGATGGATGAAGCTGTCTTTAAGAAATTACAAAAACATTATTAACACATATGACACCACATGTTTTTAAACATACGACTAGCTATACATTCAGACTTCCCTAATTTAGCATAAGTACAGTAATAGCGTTTTTAAATCTCTCCCTTCTTGTCCCTTCTTTTTTTTGCATGTATTTGTGCTATCTTGAAGACCCGTGATAAAGCTTGTAATATTTCCTCCATTTGACACTGATGTCAACTGGCTGCCTAGCTCTACTAGCCCCTATCAATGGTAATTCCTGGGAGCCAGTACTCTAATTTCTAAGTTCATGTGTCAGATCTTCTTTCCCTGATCTTGTTTCCCTGTTTGGTTTGTCAATAAACTCATAGCTCATACATTCCTATCTGTCGTTGCTATGTTGACCATTTTGGTTGTTTTCAGTAGATGAAATTTTCATTGTGTCCTTTAAGTGCTCCTTTAATCAGTTGAACCACAACTTACATTGTCAACAAATAAGTGTAAACATTTCAAAAAACCATGATGATAATAATTATTTCTACTATAAGCATTATAAAGCCTTAGCACACAAAAATCCAAAAAGGTAACTTATAAAATACCCGTAAAGCATGGCATAAGAAACAAAATTCTATCTCAATTCCACGGCCGGCTAGTACAAAGTTCTCATCTTTAAACTTTTCCAGCAGCATATACAATGCCTTTAAGTCCAATGTCACTGCAAAAGAACATAAAGCAAATTTGAAAAAGTATCATGAATAATGATTTTGAAAAAAACTATATTATCAGAGGCTTTTACATATGTACATAATTTCACAACAATGTACAGTGCTATATCTGTATAGTTTTTATGGATGGTCAGGCCTAACAGTAACTGTTACTGAATGTACAGTAGTTATCAGTGGTTTGACATACAGTGTACAAACAATTAGGTAAAAGGGTCAATTCCACTCTGCACTGACCCTTTTGCCTTGCTCGTATACCTTAAACAAAGGAATATTTGACTGCAGACTTAACTGCAATAACTGTTAGTGAACAAATTAAAACATGTAACATTAAAAATTTCTTATTATTATCTGACATGCAAAACGAATGAACCTGAAGTATAAATGCGACAAGCTGGCATTGCTGGCAGTTTAGGGCCTGCCATTTCATGTAACACCATTCACCTTTAAATTCAACTTTATAATGTTTTCCATCAACCGTGATACCTGACTTTTTAAGGACCTTCTTTTCTTCATTGAGCCGCACAATCAGCTTTTTCACTTCACTCCTTGACAAAATGTTAAAGAAAAAAACTCATGAACAGCTATTTCTCAAATACGATACTTATTTCTAATTAATAAAACTACTGTAGTTGAATTTATTTTGACTAATATAAACCACAAATATCTGAGCAAGTATGACCTCAAAGTTTGGGTAATGAGACAGGAAATAAATTATAATCCCAGATTATACAAGTGACCGTAGGTCATGAAGTATAAGATAGATTATACGAGAAACATGAGACGGAATGTAACAATGCAATGCCAACTTTATTTCGCTCCAAATATAGCGATTTACAGTAAACGTAACAGGAATAAACTGGAAAAACAGGTTTTTCAGCCTCGTGGCACCCACAAGGAGTTGCGGCCGTCCAACACAGCGCCTTTTTGTAGAGCGAGCTAACCTGAAAGAAACAGAAACATACAAAGGAAAAACTAGTAAAACAGGTAACCAACAATGGGGTCTGGGTCTGGGTGGGATTGCATTGTTACATTCCGTCTCATGTTTCTCGTATAATCTATCTTATACTTCATGACCTACGGTCACTTGTATAATCTGGGATTATACTTCAAAACATTCGACTCCATGTAACAATGCATGTTCAAAGACAACAGTTACTATTGTTTAGGAATTGAGAGGACTGCCCTGCTTGCCTCAGGTTGCAGTACAGGTTTATAATAGAAACGTCTGAATGTAGAATCAGACGACCAGCAGGCCAAAGCCAAAATATCAGATAAGGCTACTCCACACCTGGCAGCAGCAGATGTCGAGGCCCCCCAGACTGAATGTGGCTTAAATTGAGATGTGTCAATACCAGCTGCCTGTAACAAGCTCCGAACCCATCTAGCCACAGTACCAGACGAAACAGGTTTGTGAGGCTGAACAATGGACAGGAAGAGCTTGTTTTCTTGGCCAGCTATAACTGGTCTCATATCCTTAGTACGAGCTTCGTACTCCCGAAGGCACTCTACAACACACAGGTTCTTGTCCTCAGGAAAGCTAGCATGAAAAGACTGTTTCAAATTCTGCCCACTCCGAATGGATTTAGTTAGGCAGGGAAGATTAAACACAACTCCCTCTGGATAGAAACGTCTGAAACGGAGATCATGGGCTGCTAACTCAGAACTCCGCTCAGCAGAAGTTAAAGCTAAAAGCATAGCCAGCTTCTGGGACAAAACTTTAAGGGACAAGGTCGAATTTGCACCAAGAGATTTAATATACCCGACAACGACAGAGACATCCCAGGTAAAGGAGTATCTAGGTTGTGGGGGTCTTGAATTGAATATCCCTTTAAGTAACTGACAAATCATGGGATGTTCTCCGACCCTGTGCGAGTCTATGACTGGGTGTGTCATTGAAATAGCAGATCGGTAAACGTTAAGGGTCCTGTACTGTTTCCCTTGCTGAAATTCCCCAGCGAGAAAGTTAATAATGTCACTCAGAGATGCTGAAATAGGATTGACTTTCCTCTCAGCACACCAGCTAGTCCACTTGCGCCATGCAGACGCATATTGATCTGAGGTGTTTTTTCTCCAAGCTGCTGAGAGCAAATCTCTAGCTTGGACAGAAAAGCCTCCCTCTTCATACTGCTGCCTGAGATAAGCCATCCTCCCAGCTGGAGGTGGGTTAGTGGGTGAGTCATTCCTTCCCGAGTTAACAGATTGGGGATTTGAGGGAGAAGGACTGGAAGGTCTATAAGGAGGTCCAATAAAAGAGGATACCAGGGTTGGGTTTTCCACACTGGTGCTACAAGGACTAGACGTGGTACCTGCTGTCTTAGAACTTGACTGAGGCACCTGCCTAAAAGGCAAAATGGGGGAAAGGCATAACCCTTGACCTTGTTCCACTGGAGGGAGAAGGCATCCACTGCTTCTGATAGGGGGTCTGGCTTCCAGCTCACAAAGCGAGGCAGCTGATTTGTCAGACGGGATGCAAACAGGTCGATATCTACTGGACCCCATTTGTTCTGAAGGGCTTGGAACACTGCTGGGCAAAGCTTCCAATCTGAGGAGTCCAGGTGAGACCGAGACTCCCTGTCTGCATTCACATTCAGAATCCCGGGTATGTGTGTGGCAGACACTGTTATCTGCCTCTGTAGGCACCATTGCCAGAGGTCGCGAGATAGAGAGGCTAGGACACGGGATTTGGTTCCCCCCATCTTGTTGATGAAGGTAAGAGCTGTCACATTGTCCATGAAAAGCTGAATGTGAATGTTTGTCTTGTCTTTTGCAAAGCACTTTATTGCAAAAGAACCTGCCAGCAGTTCCAGGCAGTTTATGTGGAGAAACTGCTCTGACTGACTCCAAAGGCCGCCTGTGCTCAGTCCATTGCAGTGTGCACCCCAGCCTTCCTTTGAGGCATCGCTCTCTATGATGATGCTGGGGTCTGGTTGAGCTAGCGCCCTCCCATTTCAAGCCATTAGGTTCTCTGCCCATCACTGCAGTTCCTCTATAGCCTCCTGATTCAAAACTACTGGAGACTCGTAGTGGCCTCCCAATCTGAGTGCCTGAATCTTTGCCTCTTGTAGGTAGCGGTAATACAGTGGGGCAGGGAACACTGCTTGAATGGAGGAGCTCAGACGACCTAAGAGATGTGCTAATTGGCGCACTGTTGTCATGGGATTTGCAATCAAATACTCGCATTCCCTGCGAATACTCCTGACTTTGTCCCTGGGAAGAGCAAGGCAAAGGGTTAAGGAATCCACAGTCATACCGAGAAACTCTATTTTCTGTAATGGGAACAACACTGACTTCTTTAGGTTTATGACAAAACCTAAGTTCTCCAGGAGACTTTGAGCAGTCGCCAGATGGAGTCTGGCAGTCTGCTCCGAGTCTGCTAAGATTAGAAGATCGTCTAGATATATAATCAAGCGAATCCCTAAGGTTCGCAGAGTGGCCACCACAGGTTTCATGATTTTTGTGAATGTTCTGGGAGCACTGGCCAGCCCGAAGGGGAGGCATGCAAACTCCCATAGAGTTTCCTTCCATAGGAACCTTAAGTACTTTTGATGCCCTATCCAAACTGGGACAGTAAAGTATGCGTCTTTGAGGTCCAATTTTACCATAAAATCTCCCTTTTTTAGAAGGTCCCTCAACATGTGGATTCCCTCCATTTTGAAATGTTGGAAATCTATGAAGGAATTCAGATTCTTTAAATTGATAACAGGGCGATGACCGCCATCTTTTTTGTCGACCAGAAATATACTGCTGACAAACCCCCCTTCGGAGTTGGAGGTGACTGGGTGGGTGGCTCCTTGAAGGATCATCTTGTCCACCTCCACCTGGACAGATTCCTGTTGGGCTATTGACATGAAAGTGCGGGGCCAGGTGATCTGGTGGGGCACTGTATGAAATTATATTTTGTAGCCCATAATAGTCTCCAACACCCAAGGGTCATCTGTAATAAGGTTCCAATTTGCCTGAAAATACTTCAGGCGGGCAGCTACCTGTGCTGGAGCAGAACTTATTGGTAAAAGACTTAGTGACATACCTGTGGTTACTGGCTGGTTGTAGTGTGGCTTGGGAGAGGTACAGAACCCCTTCCCCTTGGGTGGTAAGGTCTGCTCCATGACAACTTCACGCCGCTTTAAGTGTGTACCCCAAATTCTGGGGTAATTGAGCATTCATATATTCACGCTATTGTTCTTACTCATCGCTTATTCATAACGATGTTCTGCCGACAACACCGCATGTTTCCGAAGAGCGCAAGCTCTTTGATGTTGGTGAGATATTTTTCTTTTGTTAACAGAGAAGAAATAAAACCCTAGGGACTACGATAATGTCTGCTTGATTGATTTTAAATTCATAGAATGTGTTACCACAGCTGGTGCCACCATTCTTGTCAATTTCAAACTTGAAACAGATATCTTTATTAATTGACGAAGGGAGGTTTTTGTAAATTACCACCGAACGACCAGACACGTCGGTCAATATTTACGCTCTCAGCGAAATTTTGGTTACAAAAATCGTGTTCGAGTGAACAATTTTTTGAAGGCCGTAAAGAGTAAAGGTCGAAAATTCTACATAATGGCCTTTTTAACTTTTCCGAGTCAACATTTCGATCAAGAGAGGGTTTCTTTTTCCAAAACACAGGAGCGCACGCGAATTGAATTTATGACCGCGGAGTATATTTACCTTAGTACAAAGCAGCAGTTACAAAACTTGTTGCGTGTTGCAATTAATGCAACTTTGGTGTTAAACATTTTTATTTGCTGATCTTTTCTTACCCTATTTCGTTTCTCGTTGCCTTTGCTTTAGCATTCCCTGCGTAAAATCTTTTTGACTGAAGTGCACTCACTCGAATCGAAACCGAAAACAAATATATACACGATAAAAAAAGCCTCGATTGTTTATCGTAAAATAAAAAACTTAACAAGTTACACGCCACGATTGTCGAAATTTCCACTTACGAGCGGGGCTAAACGTGGCTGCATGGAGTAAAATTATAACACGCGCTGAGTTTTTTGGGAAAAATATAAAAAAATACAAAAACTAATAACAAGTTACACGCCGCCGCTGTCGGAATTTCCACTTACGCGCGGGAACGTGGCTACATGAAGGAAAATGATAAAACTCGCTGAGTTTTTATTAAAAAAATACAAATCAAGGAATTTTAACTGAACTTTCTTTATTGAGCAAAGAAAGAAAAAAGTCATCAAATACATATTCTGGGAGGAACAGATAACATGAAACATGACACTGCTGTGAATAAAACTTGCCGGCGGCTTTGAATCGAGCACTCAGTCGGCTTCAAAATAAAAGAATCATCATTAAATCTCTCCTTACAGCTCCTCGAAAGCGTCTGATTAAAAAGTTGTGGTCAAAGGTAAAGTTCAAATCCATTACGTGATCTGGGCATTCACCACGCATCGGAACGTGTTTACGAATAAATTAACTATGGCGGCCGCTCTACGAAAAAATCTAATTTTGGCGTTCCGTGACCAAAACAACTCGTTCAAGATCTCTTTTTAAAGCTCTCGATATGATCTGTATTCAAAAATACACAAGCTTAAGCTTACAAAATTTGAAAATACATTGCGAAGAAGCCAAATCTATAAAATGTCTGCGATGATTACTTCGGATTACTTCATAATCATTCACACATCGCGAACAAAAGGATACGTTCACAAGTCAGTTCGCCCATGGTCCCTTAATTGTAGCATTGTTCCAGTCTTTTGAAGTCTCTTTGAGGTCTCCTTCCAAAATATCTCACCTTTTTCAAACCGAATAAAACCGAAGTTACTCGAGACGCTTTCGGATGCTACCGAAAGCAATGCCCAAAGGAATAAACTGAGCCTTCAAGCTACAACATCCAGAGGTGTAAGCCATTTCAGAAAGACACATTTAAAGCGGCGTGAAGTTGTAATGCCTTGTTGGCCAACGACCTGGGCGGATGCCCCGTCGTACATTGTTCCATGACCCTCCACGTGCCAGATAGGGGCGACCACTTGGAGGGTTGGGGCGAAAAAGCTGATGTCCCACTTTCTTAGCCTCGGATATGGCTTTGGCTGTCTCCGTTCGCTCCTTCAGACGAGACTCAAATCCTTTGCCAAACAGGTCCTTGCCTGCCTCAGGGAAATCTTCTTTACCCAGGGAAGCCTAGGCTTTGTTTGCTTTTGATAGTACTGCCACTCTACGTTTCTGGGAGATGGTGGCTGATGCATGACCTGCTAACTGGATTGATCTTTGGATAATAGCCATAAGTCCAGTCACTTCTTCCTTTGAGAACTGGATCACAGAAGTTTGAGCATCCAGCTTTTCAATTAAATTATCATGGCCAGTACCAAGTGGGCCCATAATGTCAAGAATCTTATCCTGAACTTCTCTTAACTCAGCATCAGGGCCAGTTAAACCACCCATAAGACCAGGGAGGTAAGCATCCAAACGTGGGGTGAACGCTGCATCCACGTTAGGTCTTGGATATTCTTTGATCATTTGACGGTGGTCAAATTTTGACAAGGGCTTTCTAGTAGTTCCTAGGAATGCTGAAAGCTCTTCTGAAGCCTGCCATCTGGCCGAATTGGCTTCTACAATGTCAGGGGATTCGTCCTGGACAATCAAATCATCGTGAGAGTCATCAATGACAACAGAATCGATTTCCCGTTGAGAGGGAAAATCAGGTTTGAACTGTTTAGCTTGCACAGAGGCAGAAGTGGAGTCAAAAGACTTTCCCACCATTTCTCCGGGGCCATAAAGCTCACCGGGAGGCCGCTTGGTCGCGGTTAGTTCAGTTTGGCTGACGGAGCCATGAGGCGTTCCCGTGTTTGTGTACAAAGCACTCATAACAGCTGTCGAAATCGCTTGAATGAAACTTTGGTCGGCTAAAAGCGCCTGACCAAATCGCTTACCTTCAACATCTAGTTCTGAAGGTTGATTTGGAGCTCCAGAGAGCGCTTCTATCGCCGAATTTTCGTCAGAATTCCCCGCAAGATCGGTCATCTTCGAAAAACGTGGCTTTCACAATGGCGGAGCGAAACAAAAAGGCGCTCTGTTGGACGGCCGCAACTCCTTGTGGGTGCCACGAGGCTGAAAAACCTGTTTTTTCCAGTTTATTCCTGTTACGTTTACTGTAAATCGCTATATTTGGAGCGAAATAAAGTTGGCATTGCATTGTTACATGGAGTCGAATGCTTTGAAGTATAATCGTACAGGCTTTTACTAAGTTCTGTTTTTTTGTCCAAACTAACATGCAGTAGAAACTGTTTTGCATAGTTTCCAACATTTGTTCCAATGACCACTGACAAACTTTTGGAATGTCGACAATGCCAAAAGATTAGCTGTTTATCTCAAGTTTGTTTCATGTGGTAATTGGCTATATGCGAACCATGTCACCCAGTAAAATTCATTTCCTTTTTGGGGGCCTCATTACATATCAATTTACATAAAAAGATAAAAAATGGGCTTACTTCTTCTCTGCACAGTTGGCAATTGCAATAGGCAATACAGATAGTGCACTCTGGGCACCATTAAGTCCCTTCCCTGCAGCTCCCATCATTGGAACAACTCCAACAGATACTTGCTCTCTTCCTATAAATAAATTATCAAACAAACTATAACTTACAGTTGATGATACCTATTAAGCCATCATCCTTGGGAAAATTGGAGGACTGATCTCATAATGGAGATTGCCTTTTGTTAAAGGGATTCTGTCCTGAGGAATTAGCAAGAGGCTTAGTACAACCATAATTTGTTTAAATACAAACATGCAGAACATACATGTAAGTCATGACTACTGTTGCACAAAATGGACCTTGTATCAATTGCTTTGCAAACATGGAACATGTCAGCACCATCATAATAAATATGTTTTTAAAGAGTTTTATATGGTGTCACCTTTTAGTTTGAACTCTGTACATTGCCATTTCCAAAACAAAGCCAAACTAGGTGTCTTAAATTTTGGGTGGCCACTATTTAATAGGGGTAAACGCAACAGGAAACACTCCTTGGGGCAGGCAGAAAGTGGCCACTAAATAGAGGTTTGACTGTAATCAGCCTCTGATAAAGGAAATAAAAAATCTCTTTTCAATTCTAAATCTTAGTTCACAAAAAATTCCTGAAATACCTGAAAGAGGTCGCCCATCGAGTTTCAGATTAAACTCTAGCACATCTGATTGCGAAATATCTTGATGCAAACGGCTTTGCCTTATCTGCCAAATTAGTGCCATCTTGAGGCTGATCCCATAACCTCTAAGTTCTTTGGGAAGTGGTTCCAGTTTGAACACATTTCTTGTCACAGAAAAGGCAAGATCTTTCTGGGCTCTAATCTGGTTCGTGGTTAGCAGGAGTCCCACATCGGTAGATTTCTTTTTAAAAGTAGAGAAAAATTAACAACTTTGAGTTATCTATTTGTGGCTGCTTCTAAGTAACTTTACTAGAAGAGTTTCAAACCCAAACCGACGTTTATTCACAGGTAGCGAGTACTGCTCGGCACAATTGCTTCCTTAACACTGAATTACATGGATGCGTGGTTTACCCGAGATAACAATCTGGATGACAAAAATGAAAGGAAATAAACTTAAATACCAACACATCGCCGGGAAAAAAGGCTTACAACAATTCGCAAAAGGTACGAAAACTGTTCCTTACCGTTTAGGTCTTCGATAACACATGATACGATCCGATGGAAAACGATTTTGTTTATATCTTCAGCACCACGCGATGCGAAAAACAAAACATGGTGGAAAGCACGACTAGTGAGCGGTTACCTAGCACTTAAAGAATGACCGCTGACACACAATCTGGCTAAACTGCAGCCACACTATTTAAGTGCACAAGTTGTAACAAGAAAACATTCTACTTGCCAAAAAATACGACACAAAATAATCAAGGCACCACTTTAAGCCAATACCATATTGGCATAGAGGAAAAAATTTGCCTGAAGTAAATGATTCACTGTGCAGTAAACACTGAAGGCATTCACATTGCTTGGAGTTATTTTATTTTGATTTGCAGCATAATATCTTCTGTCATGACACAAGTGTGAACTGCTTACCCTGGCTTCATATAACCCGCCCATCACTAATAAATAAAAAAGTTCTGGGATTTGGGCAAATGAATGGATCAAATACCCACTGTATATTCCTACCCTTTTATATTTCTTCACCCCACTTCCCCGAGTAGACAGACAAAGGATTTCTGTTTGTCAAAAATGAAAATAAATGAAAAAATAAAACTTACCCCGCTATGACCAATATTGAGAAAATTCAGAAGCGTTTGCCACGATCTATTTGGAAGTTTCGTGGTCAACGTCACGTACAACTGGAGCCAGTGAGGAACTCGTAGCGATTCCAAATACCTCGTATTTAGATCTTCGCACAAAATAGTGCCAAGTGCCTTTTTAATTCCCTGTTTATCGGCGACTGTCTCCAAAGTGGTGGATATCACCTCACGTACAAAATTTTGGTTATCCTTGGCGCAGTGTAGCAGCCCATAACCAAAGACCTTCCCAAGATCGGGCCCAAAAGAAGTCAGTTGTTGCTGTACCACAGCTAAACATTCGCTTGCAACTAATCCTGCTTGCTTCATTTTCAGCCGAGGACCCATTTCGCACATTTCAAACTCTTTTAAGGCTTCAAATGGTTGCTTAGCCAGAGTTGATTCAATGCTGCAGGGCATCGCTTTGGGAAGTATATTATCCTCTGGAGAAGTTGGCGGCGTTTTCGGGGAAGATGGCGGGAATCTCACTTCTTCCTGCCATTTCATCGATTGGAGTGGAATTGATCAAATCTTTGATAATTTTGAATTCCAATGAACCGATTACTTTATCGTCTTGT
>JAHPZR010005412.1:5000-15000 GCA_019787425.1 Platygyra sinensis
CCGAAAGACCACAAAACATTTAAGGATATCACTACTTAATTCCATCGCTTACCAAGAACTAGTAAGGAAGTCACATTAAGTTCTTTTCCCAATGAAGAATCCAGTCCGTGGATTACTTGGTCAATAGCTTCATCTTTGCTGGTAGTGTTTGCATTTATAGTGGCGAGGACCCTCACCTCTGCTTTCACGCTTCCATTACTAAAACGGAATAACGACACTTTTACTCAGGAGGGAGGGGGTGACTCTATTATTTTCTAGTACCTGTCACAGACCGACTCATGCACTGCCAGTGTGACGTCACATAGCAACAAGTCGAAGCTTCGCTCGGCTTTCCTAGATTTAGCGTAGGGACTTCATTGAATTCAAACAAAAAGAGGATAATACAAGCTATTATTACGCTATTATTCACTAATTTGGCATTAGTTTGCAAGCTTTGTAGTGGATATTGTCTGTGAGTACAACTTTTTGTTGTTTTGTGAGCGTTTTTGTTCCAAATTTTATTGAAAACAAATCGGATCAAGAGGGGCTACCGCCATCTTGACTTCCGGTCAGGTATAGGCCGCCCAAAACGTCCGCCGTTTTCTCTTCAAGTTTCCAACAGAACTACCTCATAATAGAAGGTTTTGTTCCTTTTTGATATAACTTTCTAGCCATTGTGAATTTTTCTCAATGTGATAAGCCATTTTGCTCAACAATCCTTTTGTTGCAAGTTCGTTGTTTAAAGTGCCACTGCGACGAAATTTTTCGAATTCATTGTTTTTGCATTTTCTGAATCTTGAAGTGGTACTTACTCACCTGTCCAAGCTGTTTTTTCCAACAAGCTTGGGAAGATGTTTTTTTTTACGGTTTTTCCCGAGAATATTTCGTCCGCCATTATCAAATCATGTTCCTGCAACCCCATAAGGCCTTGCTGCTTTGTGACGTCATACTCCTAACCAACTAGGCTCACATGGCAAATTTTGTTATAACATCTCTATGTAGTTTGCAGTTAACTGGCTTCGCAAAGAATCATTCGAATCGAATCGTGCCCGATCGATGTGTAGTACACGGATGCAGCAATAGATCAGATATGAATGTAGGTATTTCTGCTCATTTTAGTCCTACAATTAAAAAGTGAGCGAAGTAAGTGGTAAAGATTCGTAAACACTCGCCGCGCGAACTTCAACCTGAGCGGAAAGTTTGTGTAAAGTTTGCTGTCAGTTCATTTCGCGGAGGAATGTTTTTCAAGAGCGTTTAACATAGAAGGTTGTCGTCGTCGGCTTATTCTTGGCTCAATTCCTACAATATAGAAGATCGAGCCAGGGAAACAAACGACAACACCGTAAGGTAAGCCTTGTTTAATTTTATCTAAGCTTCAGTACTGTGTCAGCCATGAAGTTTTTTCAGTTTTTCGTAGAAGTATCTTATATGGTCCCAGACATCTCTACGATTTGTAAATGTATCTTCAAGTAACTCATCAAGTTTAGCATTGTTCATATCGTCGCGCTATTGTATTTTAGTTTTTTATCCCTTCTGTTTATTCCAGTCATGTGACACACTCGTACGATTCTGGTTTACCGAAGAGCCTTTCAGTGGTTTCCAAAATTTTAAAATCAACCGGAAATAATGTATTGTTTTTTTTTTCTCAAACACAGGTTTCTATATCTACTTTCCATATAGATCATAAATGAACTGTAACATTTCTCACAGTCACCAGAAGTTTCATCCCCAGAAGCTGGCCACTCGGTTATTTAATGGGTTTTTAGATGTAGGCGCCCTTCAAGTTATGTAATCTGGTAATTGCTGTTCTTTTCGCTGGATAGAGACAATGTGAGCGAAACTCGTTTTCGTTAGAGCGTTTTGCTGTGTACATTATAAGCTCAAATGTCCCACAGTTTTGTACCCATTGCAAAATCTGTTTGAATAAAATGGCAGTTTAAACTCAGTTTCCTAAGCGTCAGTTTCCTGGTCCTCACCTTGTGCACCTTGATAATTGTGCTGGACACGTGTAATTTTACAGGTAATGTGGATTGTTGGGATTTTTAGGGGGCAAGGTTAAGCCATTTTATCATGCAACAACAATGACAAGGGAGGGAAGGGGTGTCTAGCTTAAGAAAATGAAGTTTTAATCAAAACTATACACCTAATTGCAACATTCAAGAAATGAGGGGTGGCAGTATCTTTAAAATAATCCCTCACTGTGTTACCTATAGAGCTTTAAAACTTCCATGACTTGCCAGGCCTGGAAAAAGAAGATTTATAATTCCAGGACTTCCCATGTTTGCCATTACCCATGCAAACCCTGATCAGTGTTGCTTAATTCTTATTTCCCTTTATTTTTCTCTTTAAATTCATCCAGGCCTTGTTGATATTGCAATAAGATGTATTTTTAAACAGAAGGACTAAACAGAAAACAGAGAATACTGTGACATTCTCTCATTTTTATCAATGAGTTGGATATTTCGGAATACAATCAGTCACACAGTCAGTGTTAACATTATTGAGTTGCTGCGGTGTACTGTGGAGACCCTGAGTACACTCCCCAAGGAATATCTTTAATTTCTGGCACTTTAGCCAGCTGGAAGTTCTGATAGGATTTGTTCATTACTAGTCTATAAAAGCCAAATTATTTCATTGCTGATCTTTAAGGAAGAATATTACTACATGCAACCGTAAGCAAGCACTCCCTACATATTCCGCACCACATATTTTTGGCTCTTTAGGGTCTAAAATTAACTTTTTTGACTTTGGCTACAGCTTTCAACTTAATGAAACCTTTCCATCAGAAGCAAGTGATATGTAGTCGTCAATAGTTTTCCTCTTTATGGTAATGGAAGTCAAGATGAAAAGTCTGCTATTGGCAAAAGGGGTCTGAATTTTCTGTCAGTGTAATTGCTTTGGCCAAAATTAACATTATTTTGGGAATGAGATAAATATATGACAGTGGCATAGTCCTGGATATAGTTATCCCCCCACTGATGGCCAGTTGTAAAATTCTGATCATCAATATAAACTTTTTAGCAGCACTGGGAGCTAGGAAGGGGTGATTTCAGACTCTGCTCTAAAATTCTAATTTTGGGGGTTTCCCACTGTCTCAGGTGTCTGTGGTGTTGCCTTCAGCGAACAATGTGGTCAATCTGGTAAACTCTCTTTTTCTTCCGTTTTAAGCCCTATTGCTGCAGTAGCCAAAACCCAACTACTCAGACACTTTCAAAACCTGGATGCGAAAGTAACTTACTAATCATCTTTGCCATTCTTTCATGACATCTTTCAACCTCCATGCAACATCTACACTCTTCATGCTGGACAACAAACTCCAACGAACAATTTATACACTTGCACCTATAACCATAACCTTACATGTACATGTATGGGTATGCTTAAATTCAAAATAACATTAACAGTTGACACCAAAAGTATGTATAAATAAACTTGAAATACCTGAAGAACTAAAACTACAAGTTCGATCTTTTTTTTTATTTTTGGTAATTGACCAAATTACAGAAATTTAAATCGTGCAATATCTACGAAACAGGCACTTTCAAAAACGGTGACAGATCGAATCGAACATAACTTCCTTCGAAACAAACTGCTTGGAATTTTCAGTAGCTCTTTTTCAAAAATAGATGCATAAAAGCAGAAAGAATCGAAACGAAGAAACCAAATAAAATACCAGTCTGGTAGATCTGTCTCGTCAGCAAATCGACTTAGAAGCATGTCATCAGACTCTTCTTTTTCCTCTACCGCTGAGCTATTTGTTCAGCATACTAGTAGAGCTTCTTCTTCGGTGGCAAATATCTGGCTCGGCACTATCATCGTAAATCTTCACTTGCCGAGCAGAAGCTAGCCTCCGGAAGACTCAGAGCAACCTTCACTACCGCTTTCAGACAAACTTTTCCCAAAATGAACTTCTGAATCGACAGAGATTTCGCTAATACTAAGATAAAAACTCGACTGATATCAACGGCGATCAAAGGTAAATTAATCTCGTGTTAGGAATATGACGTCACAAGTAGAGATGCCGCTGCGAAAATAGCGGGCTCAACTGGAACCAATTTCGAGTAATGGCGGACGAAAAATTTCACTTTTCGAGCGGCGAAATTTTAATGAAGGAAGTCTTTTTAATTTTTTCTTTTTTGGCGAAAGGACATCGTACATGATGGTAAGTTATTCTGTTTAAAAAAAAGTGGGAAAAAGAAATGTGAAATTTCGTCGCAGTGGCACTTTAAAGTGGCAGGTAGTTTGCAGCCTAAACAGAACGCAGGTTGTCGGAAAACAACTAGGTTATTTATTCCGCACGAACGTAGTAATTCCACTCAAGACTTTACCACAAGCACACGCTTGGCTTGTAAACTATACTTCTAGCGGCGGGGAGGAAGATTTGAACCCGGGACCTCCGGATTACAAGTCCAGCGCCCTACCGCTAGGCCACGCTCGCCGAAGATAGGCATGTGACGTATGTGCATTATATTGTGACGAAGATAGGTATAATATGTGCTACTGTTTTATGGCATAAATTGTACGAGATTCTTTACTCAATATTTGTATTATGGAGTTATGTGCAAATTGGCACAAAAAGACTGATTGAAATCATTATTGGGAGGATTTAGAGGTTGTGGTGACGGACGATGAGACAGTGTTGTCAGTGCTACTTTAGGGCGCCGCTGGTGATTCAGTGGAATGTCACGCGGTCGGCAAACGGCAAGGATTTTTTCTAATCTTGTGTTCTTTTCTTCTAATCCATTAAGTCACGCAAAACGCGAAAAACTGCCTCCTACTATTCACCGCAAGTACAAACTATATTTTCACTCTACTGTATAGACAGGTGAAGATAGAAGGCAAACGTTTCATTTTTGCCGTTTGTCGTTTGACGTAACGTACACGTCATGCTTAATCTCTCTATAGTCAACATACCTAAAACGCAGAATTTCGACGTCATATATCTTCAAAACTGAGGATTTATTGAAGTGGTGTTTTATCTGAAAAGAAAGGGGAAATTGGTTGAGCAGTTATAGTACATATATCGGTCTGGAACTTTACATTAGTTAAAGAAATGTATGGCTGTGCATAGGGCTAAAGCAGGTAGGACGAGGAGTCAAAATTATAATGTTAAATTTAGATCATATCCACATTTCAAGGACCTGGAAGCAGTTTGATTCTTTCTGTTCTAATTATCTTTTAACCAAAAGTTTTTCTATTCCGGCAATATAGTGTGTGTTGCTGTTGTTAATGAACGGGACCCGGAATTGAACTTTAATAAACGATATGTACATGGCACGGCATTTTAGTCTTTTAAAAAAAATAATATACATTTAAACGTGCGAACAAGCCGTTCCTTATTAGGAATCAAGGTTATCTTACCGAAGTCTTGATGTTCTCTTCCATTGCCACGAACTTGCTGCTGGTACGGTTGAAAAGATCACTGCTGAAATCTGCATCCATCACAAGCTGCAGGGTTACATCAATATTTACTTCACCTTGAAATGAAACAGAAAAACAGAAACAGCAATTACACGAAAACATCAACCAAGACGTTATAGTACTGGGCTCTGCAGAATTGAATTCTTGAGGAGAGGAAGTATTAGGCTTAAAAACATATATGATACTCGGCATGTATGTGAAACAGAGCGATCATTTCAGACTCACCATACAACAAAGTTCTTATGACAAGGATCTTGCTGGTTGGCCCATGTCCAATTTCGTTGAATCCATTTATTTCAATCTCATATTTCGTTTGTGCAACAACATTGAGAACTACAATCTCTGTCTTATTGCTCGCAGTATTTGCTTCTTCATACAGCATAGAGCCAAGGCGTCTGTATCTTACTCGATAACCCAGCAGTTTTTCCTTGTGTCGGGATGGAGGCAAACCATTCCAGGAAATGTGAATTGCAGTTGAATTGAGAGGATAACCTCTGAGGGATGTAGGCGACTCTTCAGGAACTGGTGAGACAAAAGTATCCACAAGTTTTATTTATTGAAACCTTACCAAACGTTATAAAAGTCTAAAGACAGTAGACAGGCCAAGACAGGTGTCAACACAAAAACAATAGACTCCAGTTTGCGCTAAAATTTATTATAATATTCTCGCAGACCCATCGTTTCTCTCGTCTTGCAAATCGTCATAAAGTCTTTATAACTGGGCAGCAGCGAATTAGATATACCTCTTGGAGGACATTTTGACACGTTGCAATATTCCCAACGAACGTTAGCGTCAGTGGTATAACACCAAGGTCCATCCGGGGCACTGCTATCTGGATTACGACACATGTTGAAGTCATTCTGTCCATCTGTGACATCTTGAGGAATCCGCCAATGACGATGAGGACATTGTGAGTTCCACGCCTGGCAAGTACGACCAGATCGGGTGATGTTTACATTGCCACGGTACCCAACACCGAGACCATAGAAACAATCTACAATACAATATAAAATTATTTAAAAAAGTTTTAGTGCTTATCATAATCATTGTCATTAATTTAAACAAGAGCTAATTATTATAATATTATTATCATTATTATTATCATTATAATAATAATAATAATTATTATTATTATTATTAAATTGTACTTGTGCGATTAGCTAAAGAAATTAGTTGACAAACGGTGAATATAAAAACTTAAGCTCTGATCTGGCCATAGATGGGACGCTTTTTGTAAACTCTGTCCTCCTATAGACCAGTAGCTGCTAACTGTCATCCTACTTCATGGAGATTAAATTGTCCACCTAAACGGTATAAAAGATTACTGTGTGGAATATCCATGTATTTTAATTTGATTTACTAATTAAAAAATAAATGATGCAATGATTGATTTATAACTGATTGATTGGATACAAAGTTCTAGTCTAATGTAGGTACCTTCGTATTCATTGCATCCCATTTCAATTGAAATAACTAGTGTTACATCTTAAGAAGAGAATTATTGGCATGGGGTTTCATTCCTTTTTCAAAACCGGGGTAATTAGCAAATTGAATTTAATGCAGATACTAGAGATTTCACTTCAAACTGACGCATCATTGACGAAGAGTCGATATGGTGAAGTCTGTCTCAAATAATATATTAGGGAGTTTAAGAAAACCACGAAAGCAGCGGCAACGGGAACGTCACTAAACAAAAGGATTAATGAGCAGAACAATGGTTGCGCACGTGCGTTATAATTCTTGCTACATTTCTTTGCCGTCCTCTGCAAAACAACGACGTGAAATGACCAAATTCTGCGTTGTCCGGAGAACGTGAACCACGACGGCTAATGTTTTTTACTTTTATTTCAAATGTTTCGCTCTGTCCGAGGTCTAATTTCTAAATGGTTTTGACGCTAGGAAACAAAGCAGAATGACTTAGAGTATCGCGAAATTCGTAGGTAAAATATAAAATCAATTTTTAATCGACGTTGTCCTCGGCGTCGCGTCCTAGTTTCTTAAATTCCCTATTTACGGGTTTATTAGTGACAAACTAATGATTATATAACAATTAATTACTTAAGGACAGACCTGTGCTTCTTGTATCATCACCTGTGAAGAGTAGGGGAAAACAAGGTTATTACTCATTGCTGTGGAGAAATTCAGTTATTGAAGGACCCTAGTCAGCCTCCTTCATTTTCGATGCCATCGAATGAAAATTCTTGATATTGCATGGTGAAGCTTATTGTTTGCTTTACTGTACTTTACTAAACCAAAATCTTGCTGGTAAACGTAAACAAAGGTGTGGCTGACTAGGGTTCTTTTAAAAAAAGAAAAACAAAATCCGTCTTTAATCTATCGAGTTTTGAATAGAAACACTAGTGGAAATTTTAAAATAAAGAAACATACCGAGGGAAAACAAGCCGCAGGCGAGTGTTTCCACACTCCTCCTACTGATCACAGTGCCATTATTTGTCGAAGAATCTGATATCTTTTAGCTGTTCAGTGGCGGGTTCTGATATGCTTAAGTTACAGGCTTGTCGTTTAACACATTACCGTGAGGCGCTAATTTTTTGCGGGAGTTTATTTAGTTTTATTTTTAAGTTAGATCTACTCACCCGGTATTGGATAGTATTGATAGCATTCAGGAGCATCTCCACCATTAGCAACGTCATATAAGCTGCAGTTGATCATGTCTTGGTTAAAAACTGGAGCGTTCTTTGCTGCCTCTCTGATTAAAATCATTTCTTTCTTACACAGCTCTTGATCAAGATACTCGCAAGTTCTGCGACAAATCTTACCGGCACGAGGCTTGTCTAGTGAAGTATCACAGGGCGGGAAATGATAACGGCAGTACAAATCTCTCATAACTGGTCTGCACTCATCCGCTATTTCAAAGAACTCAAAGTAGCTTCGAAATGTGTTGGTCTCGTGTTCACCGTACCTCAAATTACCGCTATCACCAAACACGTACAAACTAGTAACTATATCTTTGCAGAAACCACCTTTTATGTTGTAGGTGTAATATGTACAGGAAGCACTCTTTACAGAAGCGTTTACTGGAGGTATTGCTTGCACGCAGCTGAAACAAGAACAAAACAAATAACAACAGCAAAGTTAAGACGCGACTTTTGTGCCACCCTTTGTAAGTATAGTAAACATTTCAAAAATGATCAAAGTTAAGAACATTTTTCTTAGAAAATTTAAATGCACCATACATTTGTAGACGTTCACACAACCTACCTTGAGTTAGCATCCAGTTGTGTAAAGTTATTTCCTGGTGATAAATCAGCGACGGGAAAAATTAGTTCGCTCTGGAAATGAATCATCGTGAAATTCGTGCCAGTTTTATGCTGACATTATTCAGGGAATTTTGTTTCTGCAACCAGGAACTACCGTGCCCTAAGAGAATAACGTAAAACTAAAAAACATTACGAAAGGCCTTTCAGTCGACCTTTTCGGAGTGGAGTGGCCATAAGTTGCAGGCCAGCAATTCTCCGCTTCCAGTAGCACAGGGTTGTTATTAAGGAACTTAAGCACTGACGACGGCGACGCCAGGGATGAAGCCTAACAAAAAATGGACTTGAATTTTACTCTCGAATTTCGCAATTAACCAAACTCGTTCAGAGCGCAAATCTGTCTAAAAACCTTCTCAAACTAACCATGTAATGCCAGCGATCAATTCCATAAGGAAATCCAAAGTATCAGCCGTCGTGGCGTACGTTCTCCAAAATACGCAAAACTTGGTTATTTCACGTTGTTGTTTGCAGAGAACGGCAACGAAATGTACAAAAATTTATAACGCACGTGCACACCTATTGTTCTGCTCATTAAACCTTTTGTTTGGCGACGTTCACGTTGTCGTTGCCGTCGTGGTTTGCTTAAGGTCCCTATTGCGTTGCATTCTACCGCAGATTCTCCGGCCTTCATTTTTTCCATGTTGTGTAGTTAATAAAACTATAGAAATGCGTGCGGTATTTCTTAGATGCTCAGTAAATATTCCAAAAACAAAATCAGTACCGCAATAAGCCAAGTTAACGCACAAAACAAGAAGAATGCTAAGAACTTGTACTGCTTCCATGTTTCAAGGGGTCGTCACACAAGCCCGTCAATCTGGCGGAAAGAAACAAAGAGCATTATAATGATGAATAGTCATTTTGAAAAAGATATACAAGACAACTTCTATAGGAAGCTTATGAACGTTACTACAAACATTTGTTTATTACATGGGCTCCTGTTTATTAATATACTTTAAAATAGATCATAACAACAACTTCTTTATTTTCTCAATAGAGATTTGGCCTTGGTGAATAAGCTTTTCTAAATCTCGATTTGCTTTTGTTTACATTGACGCGTCTGTGCCAAACTTTCCACAAGGATGAACACACATGCAAGTATATTAATACAGTGGAACCCCGCTATAACGAACCCCGCTATAGCGAAGACCCCGTTACTGTGACACTTCGTTATAGCGGGGTTCCACTGAAATGTCACGTAAAATCGCTTACAAATACCTTTCCGGAAATTCTCAAAAACTCTTCTAAAAATCAGAAAAGTTTTTATGTAATAACCAAATCAATGCGCACCCTCTGATTGGTCAATCAGCTATGGTTTATTGTG
>JAHPZR010005412.1:20000-45000 GCA_019787425.1 Platygyra sinensis
TCTGTGCAAGACGCTTTTGAATATTATTCCAAACATTTGTTTCAAGTACATTCACTAAAATGAACGAAGCTTTTGTGAAATTTTTCTAGATTTGATTTTCTTTGTATTTGCATTGGTTATGCATGTCGAGTTTCCACATGATGGATAGACACAAAAATATGCTGATCCATCAATCAGATCAAGAACTTTTACCTACAATCGACTGAAATCAATTTAGCCTTTACATGTTGCCAAGCTGTTTGAACGTTATAAAACCAGCGTCCTTTTATTTTACTTACTGGGTTTTGGTTCAATGAACGATGAATGCCGTGAGAATTACATATATTTCACACTGATTTCACCATATTGCAAGGTAATATAATTATAAATAGTTTCGAATATTAGGAGCTTTACTTATCAATTATTGCACCAAGAACCGTGGCCAGATTACTGTTTGATAATTTTGTTACTGAAAAAGGTCAGAGCACGCAACAGTTAATAATCGAAACCTTTCAAACGCGAGCGGGAAAAAGAGACCAAGTTGAAGACTTGCTGTCTCGCTCTCAGTTTATGGACCCTGAATGCTTTGATCGAGACAAATGACATTTGGTACAGCAATCAATCTTGTACATCAAGGACATCAAATTTATGAGTCTAATGCTATAGCGGCAGTAACATCCCATATATACTCACGGTTGAAGTCAGAAAATACGACGCTGGAAGGCGTAGCTCTTGGTTTGCTAAATTTTCCTCTGAGTCATGGTACAACTTGAATTAAGCTTTTTGTTCCTTTATGCTTGACTGTCAATGATCATGAAAGACTCTACCGATATTAAGCTGATAATGCAAGCCATGTCCATTACTGCTTCTGTTAAAATGTTTGCTCGTCCGTAAATTAATGCCTCAATATTTAACGGATGTTTTTGTTGAAGTCTATTTGAGTTCCTCTTTACCTGTTCCTGTGTATCTGCAGCATGTAATTACCTGTCACGTGTGAATAATGTAGCAATACAGGAACAAAGTAAAAAGGAATTCAAATAGCCCTTCGAGAACAAAATGACAAACAAATTTACAAATACAAGTTTTATTCGTTTTATTAACTGTGACAATTAACTCTGGCCATTGTCGAGGTGAGCGAGTGGAAATGTTTATCATGATATAACCTTGATATTGCACCGAATTTCACTTGCTGTACTCAATTTCAAAGCTGCACTGAATTAACCGGAAGTCGGGCTGCTCTCATTAAATGATTTAGCTTATAAACTTAGCCATCGTGACACACCAAATCTCTTTTACTGTCTATGTCTATGTCACTGCAAAACTATACCCTGATCTACAGTATTCGATCCCTTTTCCATTGATTTCAAAAGATAATCGACAACCACACGGAAAATGAGGAGCAAAACGAACCAAGAGTACGTCGCCCTTGTCATGTTAGTATTGTAGCTAAGAAAATCATGGAAAATCGTACAGACCGATTTAGAGAACAGCGGACTACTACAATGGCTTACGCAAAAAGCCAAGCGAGATCGGTATAGACTATGAAGAAGGGCAAACCGATAGTACTCACTTTTAAAAATAGTAATTGGGCCGAGTGGAGTACAACTCAGGGAGCAATCAGGCAAGTAACTTTAAAATCGAACGAGTGCACAGTAAGAGGCCGAATTAAAATTACGATCACGATTTAATCGTATCAATAGCAAATTTCGAGATTAAAAAGTGTATTGTAAGAACTTCTTTTTAGCGAACTGGTGATATGTCCGAGGTGTTTTTCGTAAGTTGTAAACACAGTAGGGAACATCAAAGAGACCATTAAAGCTCACGTACTTGACTTGCGAATGGCGTTGATATCCTACGTAATCGCACACCGATTACGTGACAAAAGGGGGCGCTGAGAATCGAACCAATCACGATCGAGAATTGCGTTAAAGACGGTTAGCCTGGAAACGTAACGAAGATTAGCCTAATTGTCTAATTAATTCAAATATATTCTGCTTAGCGACTACTCAAAGTCAAAATTCAAATTTAGGGTCCAAACCCTGACAAGTTCCAATTCGGCTAAAAAAATAGTACTCCCTAAGTTGAAAAATGTATAGACGATAAAGTATATTTTATTCTGTTATGAATTTACCCTCTTAATTAAAATGTGTTTCTACCTATTCTACTCTGTAATTGGCCTAACGGGACACGGGTCTCTGATGAACTTAGGCTCGATTTCCGCCGCTCTCTCGTGTCTGGTCTAATCAAGCCTATGATGAACTACTCTAAGTCGTTCTCTCTGCATTAGCTTCTTTCTACGATTATGTCATCTTGCTAACATGCGTAAGGGAGAATTTACTTTTCCCTGTGGTTATAATGATGCCATCATCGCCATAACACTCCCATGCAAACGCTCCTCCACCCGATGATGTCATTTTTTCGGTAGGAAAAATGACGTCCCACTGTGGATGATTATGGCGTCAAAAGGCCCCCCCCCCCCCAACTCCCTTACACTTGCGCCCTGGCCCAAGAACCAGTCTTAAGCTACTTTCATATTAAGAGGAATACTAAGCATTTTGCTCCAAAATTCTACATTATGATGAAGAAGAGTCTTCACTCTATGGTCACCAAACAAATGTACAAAAAAAAATGTCAAGTTGCTTACTTTTCGCTGAGCGTGTCGGCGTTGCGGTTATTGCTATCTAATCACTACCAATCAACGAATATTTGTTGTCTTGGACCACCGTCTCTTTGGTGACAATTACTACAAGCAACGCTGGGCTTACTACGTAAATTATGAAAATTCATTGGCGTGGACGCCAATGAACCTGATTGAGTCTGCTGGGTGTAGTAAATTAGTGGATGCTATCTAGAAGCGATGCGGCCCTATGCCCCATTGGGGGCCATAAGGATTGATGATATTGATGATGATGATGATGATAATAATCACTATGACGATGATGATGATGATAATGACTATGACGATGATTATGATGATGATGATGATGTGATGATGATGGTGATGATGATGATGATAATGACTATGATGATGATGATGATAATCACTATGACGATGATGATGATGATGATAATGACTATGACGATGATGATGATGATGACGATGATGATGATGATGTGATGATGATGTGATGATGATGATGACTATGATGATGACGATGATGATGACGACGACGACGACGATGATGATGATGATCCAGAAGCGATGTGTTGATGCAGATTAAATCGATTTCATCGAAGTGGATTTGTTTTCCTTGGGGGGTGCGCGTCAAATATCTTACGGACTGGTGCAATGAGTATGTTAAATGTTTTTGCTCAGCTTATTTGTGCTAATTAACGCCTAAGGAGGGTTGTCTTTTTAGTAACCTGTAGTTGCAACCTGCTAGTAAGTGTACTACAGCATTTCGTTAGCCTAACTGGCTGTACGGTTTGCCTGATAAGGATGGAGTTTGGAAGATTGACAATTTTGTAAACCTTATTAGCAGTAGAAAGCCAACATTAGAATAAAAAGCTTTTGGTGTGGCTATATTAACGAGAGTATCTATATTTTTGCTATGAAATACTAAAATAAATGAAGAGCCTCCATTCTTTAGTAACTAACAGGATGTCCAAATATATGTTAAGTGTTTGAGGTGTGCCAATGTTACCACCAGTATGATATCTAATCTACATCCCAGTATTCTCCTCTATCTGGACATCGATTTCTATTGCGAAATTGACATTTCCTTCAGATTCAACTTCAATCGTTTCATCCTTCAAGGATTCCTGGAAGAAATGAGTAATGAAAATAAGCCAGGCTGATAAAGATGACGAGATGATCAGTGAATAAAACTGGTCCAAATTCAAGGATCACAACTCCATAACCCACCAATTGAGTGAACATAGATATATTCTCCTTACATTAATTTGCTCGCTTTATTTCTATTGTATCATTTATCGGTTCAAGTTTAAAGGCTGTTTATTTCTTACTTCCTTGCTTTGCAGCTGGAGCTCCAGTGACGACACAAGTTCGGCAAATGAAGGCCTCTCTGAGGGGTCTGAACGCCAGCATAACATCATGATCTTGTAACTGTCATGATAGCAACAAAACCACAGCTCGTTCAAGCGATTGATTGGAATGGGCAGCTAAGTTAAGAACAGTGAAATATGGTACATACTGTAAATCAGCCTCAAAAGTATTGCAGTTGTAGTCAGGTTTGATAAAAATACTAGAAGCGTGGCATCCGATGTGTAACCAGGATTCTATTGATAAATGAGCACATCCGGATTCCAGGTCACGTACACTATTTCCGTTAGCCAATCCCTAGTGGGACTCTCGCTCATTTTATTAAGGCCTCGTCTACATCTTGACGCCATTTTTAACGCATGATGTTTATGCTGAAGAAGGTTAACAGTAATTTAACTGAAACGGCCAAATCAACCGTTTTTAGTCAGTGACAACAAAGGTTTTGGAAACAATCTTCGCGACCTCTGGGAACAGCGGCCCACTATCAGTGCATCATCGAGACTAAATTCGAGACAGTTTTGTGCACAATCATTATCGTTGACGTTTTTATGCTGAGGAAGGTTACATTATTTTAACCTAAACGTCCAAATGACAACAAACATTTTTGTATTTGAATCAGCCTTACAACTTGAATTTGATAGCCGTTTTCAATGTAATTCAAGCCTAGTAAAAATATTAGTCTATAAACTGAGGGAGACACAGGCCTAGCCTACGTGTAGCCATACCCTCCCCCCGGAGGAAAAACGGGAGGGAGGAAACGGTTCCCTCCCGCCCGTTATTCCTCGGGGGGAGGTTACGGCTACACGTAGGCTAACACAGGCCCGGCTTGAATAAATTGGAAACATAAATCTTGTGGTCAAGGTAGACACTGCGAATTACAGTCATTCAATCAATCAGTCAGTCAGTCAATCCGTCAGTGAGTCAGTCAATCCGTCAGTGAGTGAGTGAGTGAGTGAGTCAGTCAATAAGTCAGTCAGTCAGTCAGTCAGTCAATCAATCAATCAATCAATCAATCAATCAATCAATCAATCAATCAATAAGCCGTTATTCGTACACTAAGCCCCCTGTTGCTGGGAAGTTCCTTTGAGTAACGTGCTAAAGGACAAACAGAAATTTTAACAAATGATCAAACACTATTTTTAAATACCAAGTTGCTCTGAGCGGTGTTAGTCAAAGAAATGATATTACTGATCCGCCGCCTCGCCCCGATCCATCTGTTAAGTGCTGAGGTGAGTTTTGTAAAAGAAGTTTTAAAAAGAGTCAGACCAGACCAATAACTACAAAGGCCATTAAACGCAACATGCTTGTATAGCGTGTCTGATTAATTCGGGTTATTAGATTTCCCGGTCGTAATCAGGATATGCATACATGTAAAAGCTTTATCATTCAAACAACATCTTATTTACATTTCATCTGGGCATCCTTCTGGTTTTGTTAATCTTTTTCCTGACTTTATAAATTCAACAACCTCCATTCCTCCAAGACCGGAATACGGCATTTTACCTAAACAAGAGACAAACAGTAAAGTAATCAGCAATAAGTCTAACAAATCAGTGAGCGTATCTTTTCCATACTTATTTTGTTAATATCTAATATCTAAGATATAAATATACAATTGCACTTTATCACTGGCACATTATTTAACGTAAATTAGTGATATGATCGCTTCCTTTCTTCTTAATGGCACCAGTTTGTTCAAGCTTTCGTGCAAAATTGAAGCAACAAAGATAGAGGCATCCTAACGACATTTCGTTTATAAATAGCAATGATCGATTATAACAACATTGACTCTCTTGACACTTATTACTAAGAACATGATATGTTTACCTTCAGATTCTATTTCCCACAGTAGCACACCAAACGACCACCTACAAAAGAAGGGTAAAGTGCTTAAAAACAACAACAAACAGTATTTTTCAGTGGGATTACAATGTTATAAAACAGCCCGCAGTATATGCGGCAATATAATCTCGCGTTACAATGGTCAAAAGTAGCAAGGAAAGCGAAATACCAACCAAATTACTTGGTTGTTCTAGGTGTTAAATCCCTTGAGGTTAACAATACGGTAGAAGACTCAATTCTTCGCGCAATACACATACGGAAGCAGTCACAAACACCCCTATATCCACACAGATCTCACAAGGAGGTATATGGAAGTGACTAGTAAAAACTAAATGGATTTTCCAGCGACAGTTGCTTTTCTTGTCTTTTCTTATTGCTGCCGCAGCGAGTGAGCCTGAAGCGAACGAGCGAGGCAGCTCTCTAATCAGCAGAAGATTACATTTTTGGGGCTTACAATCACTTTTTCTTACTAAACGCGAGGGATTGTGGTTATGCGCGAATGGTAGATTTAGGATGCGCAGTGGTATGCCGCGAGCAATTGTTGTTATGCGCGAATGGAAAGATTTAGGATGCACAGTGATATGGCGCAATGAATTGTGGTTAGGCGCCAATGGATGATTTAGGATGCGCATTGAACCATGCTTTCTTGTCACTGTTACGGAAGGAAGAAGAAGGTCAGTTATTCTGTGTATCTGTGCTTTTTGCTTTTATTCTTCAAATCCTTATTAACTCGACTTATGTAAAATTTGCCTTTCCTTTATTTCAGGGTCAAATTGCTGCTTGCAAAACGTGTATTAAGTTCGAGATAAGATTTTTAAACTTGCGTCTCCAGTTACTGCGTGCTTCACCGAGGTGAGTTCTTCGATGCCTTCTATGGCGTGTAAATTGCTCTTTCTTTCGCGTGTTGCTATTACGAAAATACCGTTTCGTACTAAACAAGTATGTCTAATTCTAATTTATATTCATTTATATTCACAGTTCCTATCAACAGGGATATGAACTTCGAAAAGCTGTTTGGCTGAACGGTTTTCAAAAAACGCCATCGCAATCCCCTGAAGACACATCTGATTTTTGTAGTCTATATTATTTCGTCAGCAAAATGTTGGTGTTCAACGTGAAAAGTTTGTGATGAAAATAAACTGTTTACCAGGGCACATCATGTCGCTGGAATGTTAAATCCATAATGATACTATATAGTTGATTATATACGTATTTTATGGTTACTGTTTAAGACCAATCTCATTTTTATAGTCTATATTATATATCTACAACAAAATGTTGCTGTTAGAATGTATAAAGTTTGATAAAGTATAAAGTTTGATAAAAAAAAAATAACTGTTTGACAGGGTATATGATGTCACTGGAATGTCAAATTCATAATGATAGTGTATATCTGATTTTAATATAACACATTTTATAGTTGCTGTTGAACACACATCTGATTTTTATAGTCTATATCATCTCAACAGCAAAATGTTGCTCTTGAACATGAAAAGTTTGTGATAAAAATTAACTGTTTAGCTGGGGACATCATGTTACTGGAATGTCAAATTCATGTGTAGTATATGGTTCATTTTACCATATTTTATAGTTGCTGTTGAAGAGCAATCTGATTTTTGTAGTATATGATTATTATTTCGATGGCTACATTGCAGAATATCCCCCCCCCCCACTTATTTGCATGTCACTGAATAAGAATACCAACTATTGTTATATACCACATGTAGTAGCTGGGCCGGGGTATTCTGCAATCGCTCCATCACCTTCCCTTCCCATAATCCTCTCAATGCTGGAATTATTCTGTCCGACCTTTGCATTAACATAAACTATTAAGAATCCCAACTGGTGGGAGGCTGACCAGTTGGCTATTTACACTACGCGGTCGAGGAGTTGAACTCGGGACTACCGAGAACGGAGGCATCTGATTTTCAACACCACAATGTTGATGTGACAGAGTTTATAGTAGTTAACAAAATGTTATTTTGAATATAATTTTATTAAACAGTTTTTTTCAGAATGTCTATTGCTCAATGTTCATGCTTAGCGACCGTTCGTTTTCTGAGGGGAGCAAGTATACACAGGTTACTATAATATGCCCCTCCTTTATGAACCGAACGAATACCATGAAGTTTAGAAAAATGAGTTTTTTATAATTGTCATTATTATTATTATTATTTTCCGCTTTTATTTTTTATTTTTTGGAGGGGAAGGGGCGTAGTATCAAATATTTATGAACGCTGAAATAGCCGGGGAAAAATTCTTGTGAAAGAAAGGGCACTTGCACGCAGTATCTATTCAATCCCACAAAGTACCTAGCCCAATAACAATTTCAATTTATTTCCTATCATAACGATTCAAATATGTCTTGTGGAAATCAATTCTTCACTGTTCAGTTCATAGGGTAACTGTAAGCATACTTAATATTGTTCTCCCCTTCGGTAGCATTATTACCATTTAGGTATACTAGCTCGTAAGGTATCTTACAAAGACAATTTAATACCAGTGAGTGACAATTGTAGCATACACGGTCAATAACATACAATGGAAAAATTATGGTTTGTCAATGACGTAAACAAAAATAGACACCTTTGCGTACGGTTGCAGTTGAAGTTGTTTTTCCGGCTCACCACAAAATCTGATTGAAGTGAGCTCTTTTAGGGTCTCGTTACAAAGGTTTTACCTCAAAATATGTGAAAAAAGTTGTCTGTATTTAACGTGATACTTTGTTTTGAATTTCTGTGAGCAATAGGCTGGGCTGCTGTTACGTCATCAAGGGCATATCGTGCTTCACTGAGCTCATGCATGATGCTCAACTTACACATCTGTTTTAGTGTTGTAAGTATAATCCTCCAGTGATTCAAGAGCCATCCAACGAACTGGTAATATTCCCTTGTTTGAAAAAAAAGAAGATCAGAGAATTAAACCAACTCAGCAGAATGAGCTGAGTTAATGCAGATTGTGCATTGAAAATAAAATTTCTAACGACGAGAAAATACTGACCACTGAAGACCGTTGCAGTTGAAATCGCTTTTTTTCTAACTCTCAAACGTTTAGCGTTCCTGAAGATTTTAGTGACCGCAGTTTTTGGGAAAAGTGACAGCACCTTTCTATAAAAGAAAATCGCAGTGGATTCGAAAAACTTTTGGCCGTTAGAAATTAAATGTTTTAGCTCGTCGGTCATGAATTACCATGCCTGTTTCTCGTTTGGCCTGTCCAAACGAGAAATTGTTGGTGACCAAACATCATCAAAAATTGTTTGGTGACCAAACATACCGATGTTGAAGTGGGTGGCCACACGGTTAAAACATGTCTGATCAAACATAGGTTAAACTCGACAAGCAAAGAACTATCGGCCACAAATGATTACGCATCGGAGCTCGCTCAACCGCGAGATTCCAATATGGCGGAATGTGCGACTTGCAGGTTGCGATTCAAGGGTTAAAATTAAAGAAGAGTATAGCGGTTATAATCCTTTTTGACATATAAGTGGAGGATGGAAAAAGGGAAAATAGACGAGGGAAGACCAGCGGCTGGATAGAGAGAAGAGAAGTGAAAGGATACTACGATAATAGCGGAGCTCCGGCGAAGGGGCGCCAAGCGGAGCCCCATACTCATATAGGAAAGAAAAGGAAACCCATGAGTTGACTTTCTCATGGTGATCATGGCTAGCGGTATTGATCGTGGGCGCGTACGCACGACGGCGACGGCGACGACGGTGAAGTCGCGCAAGATGCCATACTCCAAATAATAGGTTGACAGAGACATGCCGCCTTGGCTTTATATACCATGCATGTACTTTTTTGATATATGACATCATGTTATGATCAATTGACACCTGTCAAATCAAGTTATCCGCTAACCAGTATCACGTGTCCATATCGCGGGCTTAGGTTATAGCTCATCGAGGTCACGTACTTTATTAAAGTTTACCGCTCACCAAGCACTGGTTTTCATTTGGATCGCGGGCTCGTGTCAGGTTAACTTTTTGAAAACAGAGCCGGGTTCTTCGGAAGCCTGTTAACTCTAATCCAGGTTTAAAAGTAAACCATATTATAACTGTTTCTTCTCTACAAATATTTGTTGTTTACAGCTTTTTTGTGTATGGTTTTGTGATTATTAAACTCAGAATAGATGGCCAAACAATACGCAGAAAACCTCACCGCAAAATTACAAAACTCAAATCAAAATTCAAC
The DNA here is from genome assembly GCA_019787425.1 of Platygyra sinensis. Lineage (NCBI taxonomy): Eukaryota > Metazoa > Cnidaria > Anthozoa > Scleractinia > Merulinidae > Platygyra > Platygyra sinensis. The sequence continues at coordinate 30,018 of JAHPZR010005412.1, forward strand.
TTTATCCTGGGTTAGCCTATATCGGGCTACAGGAGCTCCGCTTTTAGGTTGACCTAAATCTATATATTATCGTACAGGAACTGATGATCGAAGAGACTCCAGGTTACCGCGAAATGATGCTAATGACTCGTGACGATTTTCTCAATGCTTGTTGAACTTGCAGGCATGATTTTGTTACAATGGATTTCGATGCCTTGTAATTGCTTTGTTTTCCTTTACGACTCGGCGTTTCTTCGGTTTCAATCTCGCCAATTTCAGCAACGTTTATCAAAGCTTCTTCCTCGTTTAATTTGCGATTGGTAAAATACTCAAGAGGCGGTATCAAATGGATACAAACCGCGGAGCAAGCGTGGTACACATCCGCGCGCCAAACATGTTTGGTACAGCTGTCCAAACGAGCAAAACATCGTCCATCAAACACGAGAACAAAAGCGGAAATGTTTTAAGTAATTTGATCGAATGTTTGATGGCCCTTAAATTTTATTAAACACGACAAAAGACGATCAAACACAAGCTAACACGATCAAGCAGCACCAAACAAGGGGGCCAAACAATTTTTGATGGCATTTAGTGACCAAACTTATCCTGTTTGGACAGGCCTTTATATACACTTAACAACAACTGAACAAAGCTGGCTGAAACGTTTGGAAAATGACGCTTCCAAACAAAATCCGCAGATCTAAAGTGCAACCTTCCCCAAATTTGAGAAGAGACATCATCTCCTGGCTTTTTTTTGGAGTAATTTTCAAGAAAAGCTTTGGTTGCCTCCATCATTTCTTTTCAAATTTAGCGATTTAAGTTGAACGATTTTTGTATCTTTTTTAAAAACACTGAGTTATATAATCGATTTTACTCAGTCAAAGTTAGCTAGAAAACGGAAAATGGTGCAGTCGAATTTCCGCTTACTATGGAAACTACGTTTTCCACGTTCTCAAAGCAAACAGACTTTTAAATGGACACCTTTATTCTGGTCCCGAGGATGTCCACGAACAAGAAGTTTGATTGTAATCGTTAAATTATATTTCCATACCCCAGATGTATTCTCGTATTCACCACTTTCGTACACATCACGTGACAGGCCGAAATCAGAAACCATGGCAACATTATTTTTGCCAAGAAGCACATTCCTTGCTGCAAGATCACGATGAACACACTGCAATACAACAATAGAAATCTATCAAACTGAAATGTCATGGAATATATATGGCACTCTTACCAGGAACTAAGAAAGCAAAAGGTTTTGGATGCAGAGTTTGTTAGAATTTAGGGGCTTATAGCTTTTGTCATCGAAATGTAATCATCATGTTATCAACTTTCATCCTTTTTTGGATTGTATTCAGAAACAACAATAAATTTATGGTGGCTCTGAATTAAGCTTGATAGACCGAACTTGAGAAAGCGGGGGAAATCGAGCCTACTCTGAATCCGCTTCCACAAATTTCCTGCTGAGCTTTCAAAAAGTTGCATCCTAATAGGAATCGAAGATCAGTCATAAGGAATGAGAATCGCCAGAGTCGATTTCGAGTCGTAAGCCCATAAAGCTAAAATTGTTTTGTTTCTAAAATTTTCTGTTGTTACTGTAATGATTCCCTCTTGTGTCATCAAAACAAAATGTTCACAACAGAATGTTTGTAAATTTTTTTTGACACCATTATTGCAGTATGGTCAGGCAACAAGGACGAAGGGAAAGTGTTGAAGAATATTGGAAACTGTTATTGGCCACCGGGACACTCCGCATGGGTACTCCACCGACATTCCATTCTATTAATTGTATTTTGTGCTTTAACATTTAAAGAATATATATTTACCTTTTTGTTAGACAGGTGTAACATTCCACTGGCTACATCTCTTGCGATCCTTGTTTTGTCGATGTGAGAGTAATAAACATGTTTTTCTTTAACGTTAATATATGCATTTTCTCTGTTTTTCTTCAGTTGATTCAACAAACAACCATTCTCAGCCAAGCGAACGACCACCAGTATTGACTCTAGTTATGATCAAAACATGAAAATGTTTAGAGATCACCAACAAACAACATGCAGTAACATTAGTTATACACAGCTCTCAAGTGGCTTAGGGCTGCCTCAGTTATAATCTGAGAGCCGACATACGATATGTTCAAGATAAAGTGCCCACACAATCGTTACTCGAGTTCGAAATGGTCCAAGTTCAATACGATTCAATGTCCACTACAGTAACCAGATGTTACAACAACTTCCCAGCCAAATTAAGTAACAAAGATGCTATGTTAGACTGCCTTAGTGGCCTCATTAAAATAATAAATGGGAGAAAACAAATGCAAAAAAATGTAAGACTAAGTTGGGAAATACAGTTTACTTCTACTGCTGCTAATGCTACTTCCATTCATGACATTCAGAATTTAAGTTAACCATAATCATTTCAAGTAATCTTGGACAACGCTCAAGAAATTATTTTTAAGTTTATACTCATTATTTTCAATCTATTCATGAACCAGTGAATCGAGATCTAGACGTGTGATCAATATCTCTTCCTGACGTTTAACAAGCTGAGTTGACTTGATTATTCATACCACTCCTTGTACAAGCTCCGATAAGACTTATGACGTTAGGGTGGTCACCAACTGTCACCATGATTTGAAGCTCGTTCAGTAAGTCCCGCCTCTCCAGTTCTGTAGCATTCGCTGTAGTAAAAATGTTCAGTTTAATTATTTAATTCGCGGAGTCGAATTTGCAACATCAGCAAACTATTAAGCAGGGGCGATCTTAGAGATGGAGAAGAAAAAAGAACTACACGGTAAAGGATTTTTACTTCAAGAGGAAATTCCTAATTGTCTGTCTGTTATTCCTCTCTCTCTCTTATCTTTTCGTGTCTCATTTCTTCTGCTATATCGTGATCAAATTGCGTGGCCTCATGAAAAATGACCGCCTATCCCACCGTGAAGACCTCTGTGCATTCAAACGATATTATACTCAGACACCTGTGTCAACCTCCCCGCTCCCACCACCATTTACATCTTGGGACAAATTTCGCCTAGACGCCCCATCTACTTTGGTTGTGGGAACTTAAAATAACTTTGAAATAACTATTTTAAAGTCGCTAAGTAAAGTTGTTTTGAAGAAGAGGGATTCAATTTCCTCAGCTCTGTCAAGAGGTGAACCGGCACATTTTCGTTACTGACATAGAGAGCGTTCGCAATATTTACCTTTCAGCTTTTTCACTGCACATTCTCTCACTTTTCCATCCATCTGTACCAAGCCTTTGTAAGCTTCCCCAAATGCACCTTCCCCTAACTTCTCTTTAAGTGTAATATCTGATCTACGAATCTCAACCCAATCTCCTCTCAACCAAAGCTGCATCTAGAAGTTTTGAGACAACGATTTGAACTGAATAGAGGATAAACAATGCACCTAAACGAACACAAATAAATATCAAGGAACACTACATATTAAATTGTGACAGTTGGTATACAATGTTTACTGACCTCACCCTGCTCAGCAATCGATTTACAGGTTGGTCTGTACTTCACCCAAACAACCACGATGAACAAAGCAGCTAATGTCAGAGGTAGCACGATGATCAGAATTAAATTCATGATGAATCTGTCTGTAAACAGGAGCAGTAAATGTAGGGTTACGTCACAGTATTGTTGGTTACACTTGACTTTTCAGAGTTTTGAATAGTAAATCGTGATTATATTGTATTTTAGCAATAGAAAATGTTTCCCGTGTTTGCATAGCCTGATATAAACACGACAGGGGTTGGGAGAATTCGAGACAGTTATGCAAACCCGAGACGAGGTCGAGGGTTTGCATAACTGTCGAGAATTATCCCAACCCCTCGAGTGTTTATATCAGGCTATGCAAACACAGGAAAAAAGTTTTCTATTGCTTTTATAAAATATTTCTCAAAATTAATTCGACAAATGCAGGGAACTTCTTGATCCAAAACGATTTTCTCAATATACGCTTTAGACAATCATCTTTCCTACTATCCAATCAAAACGCACATCTGATAACGCACGAACCAATAAAATTTCGCGTTACAATAGTCAAAATTTCTGGCAAAATCGCCAGCGAGCAAGCGAGCGCCGTGTAAATGACAGCGATATCAGCTTTGAATCCTTTTAAATCTTTGGGAGAAATGCCTTATGTTCGGTGAAAACAGAAGAAATATTCAAAAGATTTACGACTCTGTAAGGAAAGAACTTCAAGATGAAATCACTGTGCTTGATTGCTCTGGAAAGTAACGCGAACTTACCCTATTTGACAGCCCGAGAAGATGGTTGAGAAGTTGAATCGCTCATCGTGCCTTGTGAAGTTTTGCTGGTTTCGAATCATAGCACAAGCAAGCAGGAGTGAGTTTATGCAGTTAGTCGAAGGGCATTAAATCCATTATTTCTGGTGAGCTGTCTGGTACATTCTTCCAAGTTTTAATGGTCATTTTTTGAACATTTGACAGCCAAAAAACGGCAACCGATCGGCCGTGTAAAATTTGATTTGAACAGATTTCGCATTCGCAGTCTGTGGCATATAGTTCGCGTTTGATTTTATTGTAAATCTTTTTTGAAAAACAGAATGTGATTTTGAGAATTTTATTGTAGTAATTAAATGTAAAAATTACCTTGAAAAACGTTTACTGCGTATTTTGTTGCATAATATTTTGTTGTCTTCGCTTGAGCTCCCTCGACGAGGTCGTCTAGCTCACTAACATTCTAGGCATGCAAAGCGCTGTTGTTGTTCTTTCTTTTGCTTTCTTTCCACAGGTCAGAGGGAAAGAGATGGTCAATCCCCGAATCAAAACTTGGAAAAGTTTGCTTCATTTGAACTCGTTAATATTTGTACTTGAGAGTTAGACTGCCGGCTTTGAAATGGTTTCAAATTGTGCCGGGGAAACACAGAAAGCGTGACGTGGCAACCGTGTTTTCATACTCTCATCTAAACACGCCTATCGACCAACGAGAATGCGCGTACTGTCTTAAATATTTTATAAACTTGAATAGTGAGCCCTGTCATTGAAAGGGTCCAACGTACAGCCATGACTGCTAAACAATAATAGCACTGAAATTTTCTTAGGCATTCATCGTTCGTTTATTTGTTTTTTCTTGTGTTGATATTTTTGAATCCGCAACTTTTTCTTTGCGGATTCAAAACTTCGCCCGTCCACACGTAGCGTATTCAAATCGAATTCGCCTTTCCACACGCATCCGATGGTATCCGGATTCCTCTGCAGTAAAATGACTTCGGAGCATGCGCCATAAAGCGCGCAATAGGGACGGCAAATTTGCTCTGTTGTTGCTGTTTTTCCGCCATATTGGTTTATTGTTCTTTAGGAGAGTAGGCATGACTTTTTTACGTCATCGGATTTGGATGTAACCGGATTCACCCGCCCACACATTATCGAATGCGTTGCGAATTTATTTTTTTTTTCACTCTGGAGAGCGGATTTAAAAAAAAAATCCAGATTCGCTGTCGAATTTGCGCGGATGCGCCTGGAGGAAAGCCTTTTCCGGAAAAAAAAAAATTGCGGATTCAAAAAGTATCCGGATACAAGTGCACGGTGCCTAGATTCTTGTTTTTAGTAGAGTGCAAGAATGATAACTAAAAATTTAACCTTCTCTTCCTGAGTACAAAGGTAGTCATAACTATACGTAGAACTGGTCGCCTAAATAAGCGTGTGGGCGTGACTGAGAGCGTGACGAGCGATCGGCCGCATCTCTGTTCACACGTCACGCTCACAGTCAGGCTCGCACGTTTACTTTTCCACGGAATTTCGAGGAAAGAGAGACTGCTCGCAGGCTAGTCTTAGAATAACTTCTCTTGTAATACTAGACGATAACACTTACCTGGTAATGTTCCTTTGGTTAGAAAGACACCATTCGATCGTCCATATCTGTTGTTGCTTGATAATCGAATGGTGTACTCTGTGGAAGGTTCTAGATCCTTTAAAGCCATTCTTGTCTGATTGTATGGCAGTGTCGTCACTACTGCGAAGTTATTGGAGGCTGATGTTTTTCTTTCTACGGTATAGTTGTGTATCTGGTAAAAGCTGCCATGTTTTGGTTGATCCCAGGCAAACACGATGTACCGAGTCTGTACATTTACCACTTTCAAGTGTTTAGGAGGCGGAGGTTTTTCTTGATGTTTGAAAAGGTAAACAAAGAGTGAAGTCAATATGATATCACCGAAATTGAGTACCATTAGCATGGAGAAGACGTTTTACCTACAGAATTAAACGCCAAACTATGCGGGTCAAGGAAGTCATATTTTATTTAGAGAGTAAGGTGAACATACTGGCAACTTGACCACTGCTTTTAGTTCATGAGTGGCTCCAGACCCTTTTTATATGTGACTCTTATTTATTTCTGGTTATCCATGAGTATTTCGAGAGTTTTTTTTCGCCGGAACTAAAGGTGCAACTTGTCCTGCTACAGAAAGCGTTTTAAGGGCATCACTGCAAAATTATTTTTGCTTACCGACCCTTACCGAGAACTACTAAGGTAGTCACATCAAGTCCTTTCCCCAATGAGGAGTCCAGTCCGTCGATTATTAGGTCAATAGCTTCATCTTTGCTGGTTGTGTTTGTATTCATAGTTGCGAGGACCTTCACTTCTGCTTTCACGCTTCCATTACTATAACAAAATAACGCAAAATTACTTTGCTAATACTTTATGAAGTTATGCAGCTTTATAATTCTTTACAACCACTGTCCTTTGATGGAATGAAGTTCCTTGGTGAACTGCAAGTGACGAACGTACGCCATAATACGGTTCTATCGCATAAACTCTAACGACAATAGTAACTGAACGTTTTACTCAATATTTGCATTATGGAGTTATTATCAACTTGGCACAAAAAGAGTGACTAAAATCATTGTTTGGAGGGTTTAAAGGTTGTGGTGGTAAGTTGGGTGGCAGGTGGTGTTGTTGATGGAACATACCTGAAACGCAGAATTTCGACGTCATATATCTTCACAACTGAGGATTTATTGAAGTGGAGCTTTATCTGCAAAGACAGGTGAAACTGTTTGAGCAGTTACAATACATATATTAGTCTGCAATTAAAAATGTACGGCTGTGCATAGGGGTAAAGCAGGTAGGACGAGGACTAAAAATTATAACTATGAAATTTAGATCATATTTGCATTTCAAGGACCTGAAAGCAGTTTGTTTCTTCGGTTTTAATTATCTTATGTTGTTATCCATAGTTTTTCTATTTGGGTGATATGGGGTGTGCTGTTGGAACTTCAACTTAATTTAATAAACGCGGTATATACATAGCACAACATTTAAAACAGATCTCTTTTACTAAGAAAATGTTCATGCAAAAGTGCGAACAAGCCACTCCTGCTTACCGAAGTCTTGATGTTCTCTTCCATTGTCACGAATTTGCTGCTGCTACGATTCAAAAGATCACTGCTGAAATCTGAATCCATCACCAGTTGCAGAGTTACATCAATACTTATTTCACCTGGAAATGGAACGGAAAACAGAAACAACAATCACACGAAAACCTCAACCAAGACGTCATAGTACGTACTGTAAGAAAACCTCAGCAGAATTAAATTCTCTGCATGTATGTGAAACAGAGCGATCATTTCCGACTCACCATATGACAAAGTTTTTATAACAAGGATCTTGCTGGTCGGTCCATGTCCAATTTCGTTAAATCCGTTTATTTCAATCTCGTATTTCGTCTCTGCCACAAGATTGAGAACTACAATCTCCGTCATATTGCTTGCAGTATTTGCTTCTTCATACAGCAGAGAGCCAAGGCGTCTGTATTTTACTCGATAGCCCAGCAGTTGTTCTTTGTGGCGGGATGGAGGCAAACCATTCCATGAAATGTGAATTGCCGTTGAATTGAGAGGATAACCTCTGAGGAATGTAGGCGACTCTTCAGGAACTGGTAAGACAAGAGTATCCACAGGTTTTATTTATTGAAAACTTATCAAACGTTATTAAGGTCTAACGACAATGGACGGGCCAAGACAGGTGTCAACACAAAAACAATAGCCTCCAGTTTGCGCTAAAATTTATCATAATATTCTCGTAGACTCATCGTTTCTCTCTTCTACTAAATCGTCATAATATCTTTATCATTGGGCAGCAGCAAATTCGATATACCTCTTGGAGGGCATTTTGACACGTTGCAATATTCCCATCTAACGTTAGGGTCAGTGGTATAACACCAAGGTCCATCCGGGGCACTGCTATCTGGATTACGACACATGTTGAAGTCATTCTGTCCATCCGTGGCATCTTGAGGAATCCGCCAATGACGATGAGGACATTGTGAGTTCCACGCCTGGCAAGTACGACCAGATCGGGTGATGTTTACATTGCCACGGTACCCAACACCGAGACCATAGAAACAGTCTACAATAAATAATAAAATTATTATTATTATTTATTATAATTATGATTAAACTGTACTTGAGCGATTAGGTATAGAACAACATTAGTCGACAAAAACTGAATATAAAAACTTAAGCTCTGAGCTGGCCATAGATGGGACGCTTTTTGTAAACTCTTCCCTTCGATAGATCAGCAGCTACTTATTGTCATCCTAATTCATGGGAATTTAACACTGAGTTGAAATTGTCTACCTGCACAGTATAAAAACTCATTCAAAAAGCGAAAAGCGGAAGAACAAATTTATCTTTGCCAATTTGGAGAATATAGTGTGGAATATTCCTATATTTTTGTTTGTCTTTCTAATTAACAATAAATGATGGATTGATTAATCCAGTATAATTGATGGATTTAATAAGAAGTTCTAGTCAAATGTAGTTACTTTCGAATTCATTGCATGCTATTTGAATTGAAATTAAAAAAAAAGCAATCCGTATTGAGAATAGAGATGGTTCTTGGCATGAAGCTTACTACAAAATATTAAGGTTTCTTTACTTTAAAATTGGTGTTTCATTCCTTTTTCAAAACCGAGGAAGTTAGCTAATTGTAGTGAATGGAGATAGTTCGATTCAAACTAACGCATGTTTTGACGAAGAGTCGATAAGGTGAAGTTCACCTTTAAAAATAATATATTGACAGCTTTTATTACTGTCAAGCAAAAATTAACGATAAAAACCGACGTTTCAGTGTCATCATGACGCCATTGTCAAGGAGAAGTAAAAATTACAAAGTTTACGGCAAGGTGTAACTATAAATTAGAATAAAGCGTTTGAAGCTAATTAAAGCTTCAGGCATCGACAAGATCAGTGCTCGTCTTCTATACGTATCACTGCTCCTGTTATTGCTCCGAGTGGTTGCTAAGTTAATTAACCTTTCGTTCTCTACATGCAAATATCCTACACGATGGAAAACTACAAAGGTGACACCTTTATTCAAAAGTGGTGCGAGGTACGACCCCTGTAATTATCGACCCATCTCCGTGCTTCCCGTTTTGTCGAAGGTTATTTAACGTCACATGCAAAATTGTCTTTATACCTTTCTCAATGATCATAACCTGGTCTACTCTAGACAGTCTAGGTTCCGAAAACAGCACAATACCGAGACGGCTTTTATTAAAATTATCGATGATCTTTTATTCGGTCTGGACAATGACAAGGTCACGGTCTCTGGTATGGTGCTTGTGGATTACCGAAAAGCGTTTGACATGGTCGATCACGAACTTCTACTGAAGAAGTTGGAGGCTTATAGCATAGTCAATCAAGAGCTCAGATGGTGTCGTTCTTATTTGTCCAGTAGAAAAAAAGGAGTTCATTTAGGCAGAGCGGAATCGTGTGAGTCTCTGGTTAAACATGGAGTTCCTAACCGGGGGGGGGGGGGGGGAGGGTACTTAACAAACTTTAATACGGGGAGGCTCCGCCCCAAGGTCCAACCCCTTACCCTTTCATATACCATTTTGGCATAAAAGGTACCCATTTTATATACCTCTTGTTGAAAAAAGGTACCTCTTTCATATACCTACTCAGTTAGGAAATCTTGTTCTCATTTTCATGTAGTGCTTAATAAATAAACTGGTGCAGCCGTAAGGGGTTTCTTTTTGAAGTATTATAATTAAAGGCCCTTTTAAATGCCTAAATGACCGATTTCCCTACCCTTTTATATACCTCAGCTTGTGAAATCCCTACCCTTTCATATACCTGAAGCCTCAAAAAGGTACCCCTTTCGGGCGGAGCCTCCCCGTATAGGCCATTATAGGGGGTACCCCCCCGGGGTTCCTAAAGGCAGTATTTTGGGCCCTTTGTTCTTTATTTTATTCATTAATGATCTGCCTTTACACGTCAGCTCTCAAATTGATCTTTACGCTGATGATACAACAATTACAACTTCTTCGGATTTCAGGAACATATCACAACTGGAACTTTCACTGAACACATCTGTAAGTGAAATTCAGCTTTGGGCTAATGCAAATAAGCTACCTTTAAACGAAGAAAAGACGAAGGTTTTGATGATTACTGGGAGAAGACTTGCACCCAAACTTCGCAATCTGCCAAATGTTACAACAGATAGAGTAAAAACCCTCAAAATTGTAAACAATGCTACCCTTTTGGGTTTAGAAATTGACAACCTGCTTTCTTTTAATTTGCATGTCGAAATAATTTGTAAGAGGCGTTCTTCGCGGATAGCTGTATTACGTAAGATTAAAGTATTTTTGTCGTTATCTCAACGCCTATTCTACTATAATGCTATAATTCGCCCGGTATTGAGTTATGTGAGTGTTATCTGGTCATCGTGCGACAAGGAGTTATTAAACAGAGTTTTAAAGTTACAAAAGCGCGCAGCGCGAGTTATCTTGTACGCAGACCGCCAAGCATCATCGGTAGCACTATTTAATAAGCTACACTGGATTCCTTTTTATGAACGATGTAACATAGACAAATGCTCCATTTTGTGCAACGTATACATGGGTCTCTACCAAGCTACCTAGATAATCACCTAGTAATTAATTACAAACGTCATTCACGGAATACATGCACGGTACGCTAATTTCAACGCTATCTGCCCTAAAATATAAAAGAGAAACCGAAGGTGGACGCACATTTGCAGTATCAGCTTCAAGACTCTGGAATAATGTACCCTTATCTACTAGGAAAGTGGATTCTGTAGCCTGCTTTAAGCATAACATGTGGAGGCGAGGCGAGCGTGGCCTAGCGGTAGGGCGCTGGACTTGTAATCCGGAGGACCCGGGTTCAAATCTTCCTCCCCGCCACTGGATGGATTTGTCTTCGGTGGCCCGAATTCAACTCCTCCACGCTTTGTAAATAGCCAACTGGTCAGCCTCCCACCAGTTGGGATTCTTAACTTGTTATGTTTAATTTGTATCATTTGTTTGTAACGCGCATTTGATCATATTCACATGGAATTTGTGCGATATAAATGTTTATTTAATTAATTATTTAATTAATTAAGTTTTTTAGAGACCAGCAATTTTTTACACCATTTTCATATTTAGTGATCGAGTTTTATACGATCCTTTTTTGATTATTTAAATCGCATGTTTTTATTCATAATTTTAAGTGATATTCTATTTTTAACTTGTAATTAGTTAATTAAATCAGGACCACAAGTTTATTAGCCTGTGGCTTTTACGTGATACCCAGTATAAAACTTTCCCGAGGTAATTTACTTAGGGAAAAATCGGTCACACTTGCAAATTTGAGTTTCCCTAGGGAAACTGTCAACAAGTCAAGTTTCCCTAGGACAAAACCCTGTAGTATGACCACAGCTAAAGTCTTTGTTTAATTATCATTTACGTAAATACTTTTGCGCGAATTGAATCGCTTTGCACGTTCAGAGTGGGTTTTAGGTCTCTGATGAAAAGCATTTCATTCACCAAACAATCGAACTTATTTCTACACTTTTTCAGAAGGCTAAAACGCTTCAGTAGGTCTTTCGGGACTTCGCCGTGCCGTTCCGTAGCGGAGTGTTTATATGTTTAAGATGCCTTTTGTTTATGCCCATCCACACGTGTGTGTAAGTGTCCGCGCGTATAGCCCACATTACCCGCATCACACAAATCACATTGAAAACGATAAACAACGCGTTGTTGGTTGACGATCTGTGGCTTGGTTTCGCGTACTTAAAGATCTTGGCCAATTTTGCGGCTAACGAATACTGGCTGGACAGTTGTCTGCACCTTTATGCTGAGATTCTTGAGCTCTTTCTTAACAATTTGCTGATTCCTGATCTTTAAACGGTATGACCACACGAACAATGGCTCTTGGTTTTTTGAGCGTCTGTGAGGGCTGCTTATCAGCGATTCTTGATTGTAAGAAGGTGTCAATGGCAGAATTTACCAAGCTTCTCGGGTACTTAAGGCGTGCGAAAACTGTCTTTAGGCGATCACACTCTTGAGAGAAATAGGCCCAGGAGGAAGATAATCGGTGTGCGCGATCAAGCATAGTTGTCAGTAAGCTCCGTTTGAAGCGATTGCCTACTTGGCTTTGATAGTTTAATAGTACACCCGTGTTTGTTGGTTCCACATAAACCTTGATTTCTGTCCGAGGTGCATGGTTGAGTAGTTCGGTGCCAAGAAAAGGAAACTTGCCGTTCTTTTCCACCTCCGTGGTGAATTTGACCGAAGTGTGGGCGCTGTTGAGGGTATGCAGGAGAGTAGTTGCTGTTGCTAAATCGGGCATTACAGTGAGCGTGTCATCAACGTATCGACGGTAAAAGGATGGAAGTTTTCCTTGCCGCTCAAGGGTGTCTTCAATGGATAGTAGGGACCTTAAGCATCGACAACGAAATGCACGACGACGACGTTCGCGACCCAAGGAGGATTGGGTCGAGGGTTTCGTTCTTAGTTTTGAGGAGACGACGAGCTTTGGTTCTCGGACTACTTGCTCTCGCTGTGGCCTTCAAAAACGTCCCAAATCTGCTTCTAATTAATCACAACGATGGCTTTATCGACGATGATAAATTTGTTGCTCTGTACGACCTCTTTGCATCGAAAAACCTTGACTTTCCGTATGATTCGTACGCGTTTTTTGACCTGGAAGAGCTCGATGGAGTTTCGTTTTGGAAAACGAGATACACGAATTCTGAAGGAAGTTTTGCAAATCCCTGACATAATTACTTGTAGTCAGCGCTCTGTTTGTGATGGACTAGAAGGTCTCTGTATGCTGTTGAAGCGATTTTCATTCCCATGCAGATATGGGAACATGATCCATAGGTTCGCTAAACTGGTTCTTGCTCGCCTGCCATGGTTTCGGATCCTTCTGAAAGAAAAGTCATTTTAGTTTGTTGAAATTCGCTAAACTGTTAAACTTTTGACTTCCACTGGTCCGCAAATAATACAAAAAACAATCATTACAACGGAAGGTGGAGATGGATGTTTATTAGCATGTAAAAGTTTAGTTATTTACTTACGTTTTCACCAGAACGAAAATCTGCTGAGATTCAGTCGCCGACGAAGGCTAGACGACGTTTTGACAACATCGCACATGCGCAGAACCCTTGCGCGGGAAAATTTTACTTCCGCCCGTCGTCGTCGTGCCATTTCGTTGTCGATGCTTAAGGTCCCTAATATTAAGACGTTTGCTAATAAGGGCCCGAGAGGGGACCCCATAGCAACGCCATCTGCCCGTTCGTAAAGAGCTCCTTCAAACTGGAATAGTTGGTCTTTGGTGGCTACGCTTAGGAGATCGACAAGATCCGTTCCGGTAAGGGCAAGATTGTGCGTTGTATTGCACCAATTGTTCGAAAAGGATCTCTATTGCGGTTTCGTCCAAAGGCACGTTTGTGAATAACGAGGAGGCATCATACGAAACCAAGATTTCAACCTTGTTGATCTTCAACTCGTGAAACTCGTTTGTGAAATCAAAGTATCAGTAACTGTTTACTAATAAAGGGACAAAGGCTTCAATTTCCCGTTGATCCATTTAGCAAGGGGAAAATTGTAGGTGTCGGTGGCTGATAACATAGACCTCATAGCCAATTGTTTTTTGTGGGTTTTTGGCAACCCATATAAATGTGCCAATCTAGAACCTGAAGGGCTCACGGAGTCTGCAACGGTTTTCGGCAGAATTCTACGAACAATGGAATCTAGGATCTTCTCTTTTTATAGTAGTGGGTGGTAATACTTGGATGGTCTGCCACTGGTCTTAGGTTTCTCCAGGGGAACGGCACAGAACTTGCTTGTATTATTGATTGAGGCTTCAGATAGTAATCGTAAGTATTCGGTTTTGTCCAAGACCATAACACCAGATCCTTTGTCGGGTTTCGTGATAACGGCGATGTTGTCGCGTCCTTTTAACTCCTCGATAGTTTTCAGCAGTGTCTTTGGAGGTTTCGGACTCTTGCGCGCGATGTAATCGAGTGCAACGGAACGTAACGTTGCGTTATTGAGGTGGGGTTCAGGGCTCCAATAAGCTTTATCAAAGCCTGCTTTCACATCTATGACAGACACACGTTGAGGAATGGCAAATTTCAATCCTCGGCAAAGAACCAGTTTCTGGAAAAAGGAGAGGTTGTAGGATGACAGGTTCAAAATATGTTCGTCAACATCCATTTCGATGTTGAGCAACTGTGAGATCTTCTTCGTGTGAGTGTGGATGGACATAAACAAAAGGCATCTTCAATATATAAACACTACCACGAACAGCACGGCGAAGTGCTGAAAGACCTACTGTAGCGTTTTAGCATTCTGAAAAAGTGTCGAAATAAGTTCGATTGTTTGGTTAATGAAATGCTTTTCATCAGAGACCTAAAACCAACTCTGAACGTGCAAAGCAATTCAATTTGCGCAAAAGCATTTACATAATTGGCTTCAAACATTTTATGCTAATTTATTGTTACACCTTGCCGCATACTTTGTAATTTTTACTTCTCCTTGACAATGGCGTCATGATGACACCGAAACGTCGGTCTTTATAGTTAATTTTTGCTTGTCTTTGCATTTCCAAATCTTTGTTTATTACTGTCAAATTAATAATTATAAAACAATTGAAACTTAATGACAGACCTGTGCTTCTTGTATCATCACCTGTGAAAAATAGGAGAAAACAAGGTTATTCCTTCATTGCTGTAGAACAATTC
>JAHPZR010005412.1:47500-52500 GCA_019787425.1 Platygyra sinensis
ATCCCTAGTTGCGTTGTTTGTGGAAGGGAAGTAAAGACGAGCCCTTTTTGTCTTCATAAGGAAAAGACTGTTTCACAAGAAGATGGCTAATCTCAAGTTCGCCATTGTTAATTATTCTAAGAAGTTAAAAGGCAAGCTCAAGGGCAAGCTCAGGACCAGAATTCATATTTCATTTTGATTGGTCTTCATATTCGAATGGAATTTGTGGTCGAAAGGAAAGCGCTTATAGGCTTGTAAGCTATGATAAATGTGAAAACTGGACTGGCAAAGATACGTTAACCTTCTTTTTGTAATAGGTAATTTGGAAACTCGACTGTATCGTGGTACAACAGAGTATCAACTCTGCCCTCCTCAAATAAATCAATGAATCAAATCAATGAGCCCTGGCCAAGGTAACTTTTGAGTTGTTTCTTCGAACAGTTCAATCTTTCGTTCACATGCGGGAGTGAGGATCGCGAGCCCGTCTCGAGACACGAATGAACTTGGGTGTATGCCGAGTGTCTACCCTCGGGTATCTCCCTGCACTACTAATTCTTGTCTCTCAAGAATGTTACCTTTTTCGTTTTTCTTCCCACCGCCATCGCCAGTTTTACGCCTCTTTACTTTCATCTCGTTCTGAAAAGTGCCCCAAGATTTCTTTTTCCTGTCCGCCATGTTGTTTTGTTATGGGTAAACTCCGCCCCCAAGGCATCTTGGTCTATGGCAGCCCTAGGCCACCGTGTTTAAAATTTTCATTTGCTGTTATTTTCATTTGTTTTCATTTTATTTTACTTTGAATTAAATTACATTTTAGACAAACAGTTTTTCTTTGATTTCACTTTACTTCGATAATAAACTGTTTTCAAAATGAAATAAAACAAAATAAACCGAATGAAATGAAATAAAACAAATAAAATAAACTAAATAATTAAAATGAAATATAATATAAAAGGAAAAAGATGAAAAAACACCGAAATTCCTTATGGCAGCTCTAGGCAACATATATCTCTAATAGGCGGGCAACTTTTTTCCTTTATAAACACTTTGACTCGCCCAACAAGTGGAACATGATTTTAGTTTTAAAACATACTTTTTAAAGCATCAGTTCAATCTACCCCACAGTAATCAAATTACCCATGGAAACTCAAATAAACAACTGTGCACTTGAATATCCAAGGAGGGCATTTTAAAAATAATCAAGCATGGTCAACTTTTACCATGAATGAGATCCATTTAAAAAACTGTGTAAGGAGAGCGTTGAACTCCAGTTGGCTGTCAGGGCTCATGGCCTGGTAATTACGAGGAATTTGGTACTTTCAAGTCGCGTTGTTTTAGAGTGGAACTCTGAGTAACGTGTAGCAAGATTTATGATGCATGTGAAAACCGAACTCATTGTTAACTTGAACTCTACGTGTGCCAAGCCTTATGGCGCTGTTAGGTACATTTGAAGTTACACTTCTGAATCATATACGATCGCCACATTGCTCGTCCTTGTCGTTTTAGACGGCTTCTATTCAGACCTTGGACGTGTCTAATGTATATCACTTTTATTTCAGAGGTTATTTTTCGAATTAGAACTAATTTAAGACCGACATCAGTAGGCTCAACGTCTGAATGAAGCATGAGAACTCCCAGTTAATCATTTGAATCGACTTAAACTAAGAATCTTACTGTGTCTGCGTACGTCGCTGCATGCTTATGTAATAGTGAAAAACAATCGTAATGTTAAACATAGATCTACTCACCCGATATTGGAAAGTATTGATAGCATTCAGGAGAATCTCCACCATTAGCAACGTCATATAAGCTGCAGTTGATCATGTCTTGGTCGAAAACTGGAGCTTTCTTTGCTGCCTCTCTGATCAAAATCATTTCTTTCTTACACAGCTCTTGATCAAGATACTCGCAAGTTCTGCGACAAATCTTTCGGGCTCGTGGCTTGTCTAGTGAAGTATCGCACGGCGGGAAATGATAACGACAATACAAATCTCTCATAAGCGGTCTGCACTCAGCTGCTATATCGAAGAACTCAAAGTAGCTTCGAAATGTGTTGGTCTCGTGTTCACCGTAACTCAAAGTACCGCTATCACCAAACACGTACAAACTAGTAACTATATTCTTGCAGAAACCTCCTTTGATGTTGTAAGTGTAATAAATGCAGGAAGCATTCTTCACAGACGCGTTTACTGGAGGTATTGCTTGCACGCAGCTGAAACAAGAACAAAACAAACATCAACAGCAAATAGTAAAAACGCGACTCTTGTTCCACCCTTTGTAAGTATAGTAAACATTCCGAAAATGACCACAGTTAAGAACCTTTTTCTAAGAACATTTGTAGATGTTCACATGGCCTACCTTGAGTTAGCATCCAGTTGTGTAAAGTTGTTCCCTGGTGATAAATCAGAGACGGAAAAAATTAGTTCGCTCTGGAAATGAATCATCGTGAAATTGGTGCCGGTTTAATACTAACATAATTCATGGCATTTTGTTCTGTTAGCGCGAGCTACGGAAAAGTTGAAAGCATTACGAAAGGCTTTTTGGATCTTTTCGGAAAGCAATGGCCATAAGCGACAGGCTGGCACATCTCCGCTCACACAGGGACGCTATTGCATGGGATTCTACCGGCATTTTTCCAAGTTGTGTGGTTAATTGAAAAAAAGAAATTTAGCTAATCAGAAAAACAAAATCTTCCAAAAACAAAGTCACCTACCGCAATGCGCCAAGTTAATGCACGAGACAAAAAGAATGCTAAGAACTTGAACTGCTTCCATGTGTCAAGGGGTCGTCAAACAAGCCCGTCAATCTGGCGGAAATGAACAAACAGCGTTATGATGAAGTCATGTTTAAAAAGATATACAAGAAAATTTCTACAGAAGGCAGTTGAACATTATTACAAACATTTGTTTGATGTACGTTGAAACAGATAATAAATAACATTTTTTTTCAATACAGATTTGGCCTTAGTGAAGCTATTCTAAATCCCGATTTGCTTGCAACTGGATTGTTTCTGGCATAAAACTGAGACTTCTGAGTATTTTAAGGGAATAGTGAGAAAAACACATAGCTAAATAAAAAAAGGTATAAATATTTCTACGTATCCCTAAATGCTCTAAATATCTTTAAAATTCTAAATATCTTAAAAACATCCTGATATTTGTGGAAGTTTAACCACAGTCGACAGAAATCTATTTTGCCGTTAGCCTTGTAGAGCGGTTTCCGTTTTAAATGGCGGCTAATTTAACTTACAAACAATCATGATAATCTGATTAAACTCGGCCATCGTGACACAACAAATCTCTTTCAAAGTCCTTGTTTACTTAATGAACTTTATCAAACCCTTGCAAAGTCGATGTATTCATTCCCTTTTCTGCTAACTTTGAAAGACTGTCTGCTACTACAATGTAAATTAGAAGGAAAAAACATTTCCTTGTACATTGTCCTTATATGGCCCGGCGCTTTAACATCAGCAAGTTATTCAGGCATAACGCTAATAATGTTTCCTACAAAAACTTGGGAGTGCGCCAGAACTGGATAGCGGGTTTAAAATCCATGTCATTAATTGAATGCTTTTTAGAAGACTACTGGATTGTGATCCCGATATCGTTCAGTTTCAGAGCATTGTTTGATCTATCTTGGGTCCCTATCTTTATATTGTATTTTTATACTAGACTACATGAAATGCTTGGACAAGGATTCATTTGAAAATCTTTTACAAACTACGCATCCGTCTGACCCCAGCTTAGGGAAAATTTCCATTGAAATCTTATCACGATTTGCTGTGTATTTAGTGAAGACGTCGATGTAAAGAACTATTCTTCTAAGTGAAAGTGAGAGATCATCGCATTCATCTGCTCATCAAAAAGACGCACTTAGCTTTACGGAAAGAGAGTTTGAATCAATTCTTACATTCCAGTCGTTTCAGTAGAACTTGATAAACTAAAAGAACCGCGAGTTTAGTAATGCGGGCATCAAAACATTACCGTTTCAGTTGAGTGCTGTTTATCCCGCAATATTCTGGTTGTAAATGCAAGGTTCGTTGCTGAACGAAATTCGCTGTACTGTCAGCCAGGTTTCAACAGGAGAGATGAAAACAACTTGAAGTAATCGCGTATATCGCACAATACTATCTAGTTTTGTCAAGCGTGACGTGGGCCTTTACAAGCTGGGCTTGCGCGCAGAGGCGGAAATCAGAAGGTAAAAATAATTTAAATATTTACTATTGGTCATCATCAGAAATTTCGACGATGCTATCGAAAAGATTATTTTGATTGCAACTGTATTTCTGAGTCATATAAACTTGGAAAGTTTTAGCTTCATAAGGTCGGGAGTTTTATGAACACAAGTATGTTTGGGATGAGGAAGCTGATTTCGCAGGTAAAATTACGAAGTCTCATAGACAGTGGAAGTTCACAGTGCAGAGGAAGTTGGTTTGTGCACCCAAGCGTGAGCGTCTATAAATTTATCAGCATGTAGAATTGCAAAGAAGCTAAATTGGTCAAGTTACTGCAGCAGACTTCGGTGATCTTCAAACTACTGATCGACTTCCGCGACACTCGCTTATTACTGGCCGTTTTGCTCGTGCCACGGAAAAGCTCATATGTTTCCTCTAATATTAACCAACCAAATACAGACACTGATCGAGAAGGACAGTGAACACTACTTATTACCTGATTGAGGCACTCTCTTACAAGGTCGCACTCACTTCCGACGAAATTGGACACTTTGTTTTTATTTGTGACAATTGTGGGTCCTTGTGTGTGCCAATTTCACCCTGTTGGAAATTGAGAGTTTTCTACAGGCTTTCTACTACTTTACTTCAGTCCCAGACTGTTTACAAAATGTTGTTGTTAAATTATTACTTTGATATTAAAGAAGGAAATATTAGTTTCAGTGCGAAGCAGCATCTGACTATTCAAACGCTCGTAAAGTTTGCAAACTTTGAATAAAAGTTTCAGTTTAAGAGCAAATGCACAGAAATATCGAGCACAATGCAAAAATAGCGGCTACGGTCGAAAACGAAA
>JAHPZR010005412.1:57500-59037 GCA_019787425.1 Platygyra sinensis
GTGGACGTGCTGTATTGTCGTGCTTCACCAATACCAAATCTCCAACCTTGAGGTTACGCTTAGGTCGCAACCACTTCTGACGCACTTGAAGGGTAGGCAGATATTCAGTCAACCAGCGCTTCCAAAAGACATCCGCCGTATATTGTACCTGTCGCCAGCGTCTCCTGTAGAGATCTTGCTGAACAAACACTCCCGATGGAAGGGTTGGGCCCGACCGCAGCAAGAGAAGATGATTTGGTGTCAGAGGTGTAAGATGGCTCGGGTCATCAGAAATTCTTGTTATTGGACGCCCATTAACGATGCCCTCTACGATGCACATCAGGGTCGTCAATGCTTCTTCATCTAAGACTTGTAGAGGAAGTAGACCTTTCAGAACTGAACGGACGGTACGAATCTGCCTCTCCCAGGCACCGCCCATATGGGAGGCACCTGGAGGGTTGAAGATCCACTGAACGTCACGCTTTCGGAGAAAGTCATCAATCTGAGTCTGATTCCACTCTTCGAGGGCTCGTCGCAGTTCTACTTGAGCGCCGGTGAAGTTAGTTCCATTATCTGAACGGATTTCTATAGGTTCACCACGACGGGCGATGAATCGTTGAAGGGCATTTATAAAGGAATCAGTCTCAAGGGTGTGACTAACTTCAATGTGAATGGCTCTTGTAGCAAGGCAAGTAAAAATGCAACCGTACCTTTTCAGTTCACTTCTGGCCCGTTTCACAAGAAACGGTCCAAAATAGTCCACCCCTACACGAGTAAAGGGTGCTTCGTTGGGTGTCACGCGGTCCTTAGGTAAATCTCCCATGAACTGAGACACTGGCTGTGCCCTCAATTTCTTGCAAATGATGCACTTGGATAGAACCTTTCTTACTGTCGCTCTGCCCTTCACAATCCAGAACAGTTGCCTTGTTTCAGCGAGAACACGCTCAATGCCAGTGTGACATGTCAAGGTATGGTAATGTAGAATGATGAGGTCAGTAACATGATGATTAGCAGGCAATATCATAGGGTGCTTCGTCTGGAATCGCAGGTCA
The DNA here is from genome assembly GCA_019787425.1 of Platygyra sinensis. Classification (NCBI taxonomy): domain Eukaryota; kingdom Metazoa; phylum Cnidaria; class Anthozoa; order Scleractinia; family Merulinidae; genus Platygyra; species Platygyra sinensis. Next base: position 58,532 of record JAHPZR010005412.1, read on the forward strand.
GCCTTGTCGAGTCTTCCTCCTACTCGCAAAGTTCCGTCTGTACTTGGAAACGGAGACAGTTTCTGAAGCGAGTTGTCGGTATGCTCTCCAAAGGCTTTCCTTTGTACGTAAGTAATAACAGAGGTGGCAGCAACACCCATCTCTTCCACTGATAACTTGCCAGTCTTGAATCCTTTTGTCTTGATGTAATGCTTGAAACGAAGGATCCAAGCAACTGATTTCTTGAGACTATACCAGGAGGAATGTCGCTGGATGAGTAGATCAATGGGGTCGGCATCAACAATAGCAGCGGCGTAGACTTTGCGTGTTGGTTTGAGTTCAACTGCATCTTCCAGCATCGCGCATTTAAACTCTGGTTGCGTTGGCCATTTTGTTTTTCCCTTGGACAGGAAAGGAGGACCATGGATCCATCTGGAGCTGCTTACTACTTCGTCTGCCGTCATGCCACGAGATACATCATCAGCCGGATTCAAACAGGAATCAACGTACCTCCACTGACTTCTGTT
>JAHPZR010005413.1:0-25000 GCA_019787425.1 Platygyra sinensis
TTCATGTATGTATGAATGACCTGCAGAAGATTTCACTGTGCAGCAGCGCAGGTAGCCCTACAGCCGGTGATGCTGCCCCTGAATCCCACTATAAATGACCCCTTAGTAGAGCCTGCAATGAAAAACAGTGTACTAAAGGAATCATGGAAGGCCATTGATCGAATGTGAAGTGCACGCCACTGCCCGACAAATAGACCTTGATGGTAGGAATGGCTTTACAGTGATTGTCTGCCAATAAAGAACCCAAAGCCCACATAGAGAGTACTAACTTCATTTGCTAGGGGGATGGAGCCATTGCTTCGTTATTAGCACAACCGTCCTGGCGCGCCCAAACAGTCGGAGAATGCGAACATTTGGGACTGAATGGCTACACGTCCGTAGCCGGATGGAAGGCATGACCAATAGGCTCGATTTCCGCACTACGCTCTACATAGTACCATGGTCTACCCTCCCGAGAGAAGAACGCGCTGGACGCCTGAGCGCGGAAATTTTGTCACTGCTGCACGTCAATTCATAATTTAATTCAGCGTTGCGGGTCGTTGGGAGGTTTTTTTGGAGGGCGCGGGGGGGGATCCTGCCGTCGCCGGGAGAAACGTACATCTGATTACAACCTACGGCTCTAAACATTTATGCCATTTGCCGTTCCTATTTATTTTTATTTTGCTCCCTATTCTTTTTTTTTTTATACGGAAGAGTTCGTTTTTCGAAAGTAGACGCGAGCGCCGTTCATGCTGTGGTTTAGAGGAAACTGCTGTCATGCCCATGGTCAAGATCTAGTCAAAGCGTGACGTAGTTAGGTCTGTGCTGCCGTTTCTGCTGACAATTCTGTCCACGTATGTTTTGGTATTACGAGCTTTGGTTGGTTAACGCCACGATGTAGCTCATTCACAAAAATAATCTTCGTTGGGTCGACCATAAGCACTGGATGTGTCAATTATCCTTATAAAATCGTAATACTTCTAATTTAAGCCCATGACTCGGTTCGTCTCTTTTTTTGTAGGTTGTGGCAGCAAACTCAACATCTAAGCTTGATCGTGACTCTTTGTTGACTTTCGTTTCCGTTCCCCCCCTATCCGCGCAACCCAATGGATTCATTTCATTCGGTTCACTGAAAAATGGAAACACCATCCCTTGGGCGCTATTGGACAAAACCTATTCTAGCGTTTTTTCCCGCACTGTAGCAGTTTTTTAAAGTGCCCTCCTGAAGCTGTACCATTCTATACAAGTTCCACATCATCTGCACATCAAGGGCAGCCAATCCAAACCTGGCCAGATAGTATTTATGACCCCCAACAAAAATCTAGCGCGCGCGGCTTATACTGATTGCCGTTAAAGACTAACAAAGCGAATCTCTCACACGTCCAGCCGCTAGGTCGTTCGCGCGAGGACGGAGGAGCCGCGGCCTACCATTCTCTGCCCAAAGCGGCTGGCTAATCGTAGCCGTAAAGGTCGCTATAGAACCTTGGCGGTAAGAAGGGGGGAAAGTGACACTTCTGAATCAAGCGACTATCTTGAAGGCGCCTGCCGAAGGCGATTTTTGGGGGAAGTTTTTTGGTTTTGGACAGGAATCATATAGGACATAGGCCCGGTCACGTCAGACTATGAGCCGGCCACCAGAAGCGTCATGCAACTTGCTAGTAAACTGCGGAATCGAAGCAGGCAGGGACATCAGCAACTGGATCTATACCTTAGTACCTTGAAAACTAGATGCAAGCTGCTGAATGCAAAGTAAATGAAGCGATGCCCGCCAGCCATAGTCAAAACAACCCCCCTCCAGCAACAAACTCGCTTAGCCTTTTCGCTACCGTTGAAGGTGGTCAGACTTAAAAGTACAGCCACCACAGATTCCATTGTCCACAAAAAAAACTTGACTCTGCCCAAGAACCCACTGACGGCCCCATAAATAGGCGCGCCACCACATTCGGGACGGGTATCCTTCGACTCATACTAGCATGTTAGATTAACGAACTTTCCTGCAGCATGACAGAAGCACCGGAAAACCAAGTAGCGGGATTTAAAAAATAGCACCATAGCCCACCGTACGCCAGCTGCATCTGACAAGACCTGAGGAATCATCTGGGAGAAGGCCCTGTGGGCTATACCCCCCCCCGCAGAAACCAGAGAGCCAATTCCCAAGCTTTAGGAAATAGCCTCACGCCACCAAGTTAAATCGCGTACAAAATTCCTGATTAAGCCCTGATGGGACGTGCATCCTCGCAAACGAAATGCGCAAAGCCAGATTGATCATCCGGCCGAAGGAATGTTCTACCACCTGGTGGGGGAACCTTAGCAGGTCGTGATGGAGCGTGGCCGATCCGGCGATTCCAGCTCGCGATGTTTTCAAAATTTCGCAGCGTATTCGCCGACCACTCCATCTAAGTAGGGCCTAACAAGTCTGATCTACTCATTCTCAGCACAGGAGGTGAGCCTGGAAGCTGCTTAATTGGAGTCAAGTTCAAACCCAAGCATGGGTTAATAAGATGAGTCGCAGTTACCCTTTGCCCAACATAATACCTGGAGACATGCAAGGGCGGTAGGCCAAATTGATTACACAGGCAGAACACAGAGATTTCGAAGCGCTGTGGATGCTCGCGGCAGACAGGCGAAGATGGTGGGCCCCAAGGTCAGCGAAATCAATCCAGGTAATGATCCGGCCCAGGACGCGCCTGACATCATAATTAGTGAACCAGCATACGCAATGGTCAGTCAAAAGATAAATGCGATGCCTCGAACGCCAGCCCCCAAATGGCACAGGCACCAAAAATCACACAAAATATTAGCCCACGCCAACTGGATTGCCCAATTTGAGGCGCGGCGAATCGCTCCGGCGTGCGATTGCCACATTACTGTTATATGCTATATGAAGCCACGTCCAGCTTGGCCACATATAATGCCTACCTGGAACCAGAGTCATAATGCCATCCAAGAGAAATCGACTTCAACTGAAATGTACATGCAACTGTATATGGCGGCCCTTAGCGGCATAGCCGTCGTTCTACATATTGCCCCTCTTGTGATGAAAGTGTTTCCAAATGAGACGCCCACTCCCAGCGATGACGCATATCTTGGTGGTACTCACTACTAAAATGGACTTTCAGTGGCAGCGATGAGGAAATGGCGCGCGCTGCGAAAAGGAACCTGCCCACGCCTAGCCAAAAGTAGGAGTCAACTCCACTGCATGGGTGTTCAGAAGCAGCCTATGCAATGTTTAAAGAAGCAGATTTCAAGGACGACCAAGAGGGCGGTCGATCCATAATCCTATCCCGAAAACCATCCCGATATGCCCCCCCCGACACAATCAACATATGCGTACAGCTGATTACGTTTTTCCCGGATGATGCGTTGCCACCCTGACTTATGCGAAGATGAGTCCAGCTGTAATGATGAGACCTGGTGGAAAACTGGAGATAACGGGGGTAAAAGTGACAACTCGCCCTAAATGCTAGGCACTTAACTGCGAACTGGAGGCGAGCGAAACGCCCGGCCCCCCCCCCCCCCCCCCCCCTCGTCCCAGACTGGCAAATGACGAAACTGCGCATTCATTGAAAACTGCGAATTGAAAACGGCGTAACAGAAACAAAAACAATTGTGCCAACTGAGGCAATCCCCTTCTCGTTGCGCCTGACGGCGATGCACAACAAATTTTTTTTTTTTTTTTCATATACATCTATGCCTACAGGTACAAACACTGAGAGAAACCATCGCCACAGTCAGTACTGTCCCTTTAGTCCCCCCAGGGGAGGTTGGCAGCTGGAACGAACGACCCGTCAGGTCTGCAGCGGACCGGTTCAAGAGGCGCAGTCGCGCCTTGACGTCATGCTCTCCCTACGCAGTTGCTACAGTTGTAGTGTAGGAACCTGCACCTACCCAAAAGCAGACCACTGGGCAGTTTCCCTTCATAAATCCTAGCGCACGGACCAGGATAGGTTTTTATATTAGTGTACCATCGGTGCGGCAGTCCCAGCCGTTGCCAGGAGGAAGACTAAGGAAACCCAGACAGAGAGCGATGGCCTCGTGCTAGCAGCTGAAGGACGATGTCAGACAACTGCTGATGAAAATATTATACAGATACCAAATTCATTTTGGGCTTAATCATTAACGCCATGATGGCCAGAGCAGCACATCCCCTTCTATAAATCCCAGATCGTATTTCAAGCCAAGCCATCGACCTGCGATGTTGACGCGGACCATGTTGAATAATGGCAGCGCAGCCTACATACTTACGTCAGGGTACTGACCAATAGCAGGGCCGACAAATTGCGCACACAGGACCAGCCCTGGAAAACAAGTGCAAGAAGCCCCGCCCGTCCATAGCTAAGAATATCCTTAATTTCAAGCTAGTCAGCTTGCGTTTGGCGTGGACAGGATGCATTTTTTCCCTCCAAAAAAAGGTCTGTCGGTCCTGCTCTCCTACAGCGCGAAGAATTGACCATTAATGCAGCATTCCTGACCAAATCCACAAAACTGACCGCCCCTCTGTGATCGCTCTAACGCCAATTTAGCTGCGATTCAGGCAGCATTGACCAGGACCAACAATGAAAAGCTTTCTCAGCACGGTGGGCGCCAAAACAATGAAGCAGAATTACTTACGCTTAGGCAGCGCTACAATAAGGCTACACTCGAGGACTAGGGGACTGAAGAGGTGATGGAGCGCCCACGAAGCGCGGCCGAGCTAGAGATCAGTGATGGACCGACACGGACGCGAAAGTCAGAAACTAAAAGCAGGGCACAACGTAAACGCTACCTCGACAGACGCCCCAGACAAAAACGTTGCGCCCAGACCACAGCACACAGCAGTCAATCCGGCAGGAACTAGCTATGCGAGAGACGCCCAACAGCAAAAGCCACCAGGTCCGGAGGAGTTTAATGAGCGAAAGGGAGTCGTTCCCTTGAATTGAAGAGATCGATAGTAGGACGGGTGTTTCCATGTTGCCGTGCGAACAACAGCCTCACCGATTGCAGTCGAGAGCGCAAAGGCGCCCACAGGCGGGCCCGCAGCAGGAAGCCATTGCAACCACTATTCGGCACGGAGGGATGACACAGCCGTATATATCTTCGGAGTGAAGTCCAGCAGACAAGCTATTGTTGGTAGAACGAGATGGGTTTGGCATTATGTACAATCAAAACAAAAACCAGTGAAGAGCGAGGGAACGACAAACCAAAGCAACACGATGGTGGGTGAGGAAACCAAGGTCGATGAATGGCAAAATTCTTTTTGTTTTATTTGTTATGTTTTTGTTGTTGTTGTTTTGTTGAATGGTTGTTTTACTCCAACTGGGAACTGCTAAACAGAGCCCGCCAAAAAACCACGCTATCGGATCAGCGAGCACAGATCAGTCCAGTTATGAGCGAGCGACAAGCGAGTAGAGACCCAGAAAAATACAACAGCGGGCGAGGAAACCACGGTCATGAATGATGAAAATTCTTTTAAATCCCCAACTAGGAAAACACTACACTAGGCCAGCCAAACGCCAAGCTATCTGAGCGGCGAGCACACTAGTGGACATGCGAGAGAAGGAAGACGAACCACAACACAGCGGTGGAGACGGGAAGGAATGGGAAAAAAAGCCACGGTTGACAAACGAAGAACTTCTATTTTAACCCAGACAGCAACCGAGATAGCCAACGAAGCGAGGAGAAGAACACCGAGAACTGCTAAACTACAAAAAAACTGAATCCACAAAGGCCACGCTAACAGAATAATGAACACGCTGCAAGCACATGGGATGACAATGCATGAACTATCCAGGAATACTGCTGGACAAAGTCAGCCCCAGGGCTCCCATGGCCGTATGACTGCTGCAAATGCTATGGAACATACCAACACTAAACAAACGCTACTACACAGCCAAGACACTGGCCAACGCTGACCAGACTACCTCCTGCCCATAACTCTGTACGTTTGTAAACTATATCAAAACGCTACAGAACATACCAAACGTTCAACAAATGCTAACATATGGTCAAGACACTAACATCACCTACAAAAAACGCTACTGACCAGATAAGTCCTGGTCCTTAACTAAGTTAAATTCCATTTCACTAATTTTTTGTCTGGCCAAAAATGGGATATGTCCAAGCAAAATAGGTTTGACTGGATAATTTGACTAGTGTCAGCTGGGAAATTATTTGAATCTCTGATTATGCTTTGTAAAATTTTACAATGTAGTTCTCTAAACTATCTTTTAGTAATGACATACATGAGCTCCCGTCCAGTGTTTGGGAGGTCATGGGTTCAATTCCTGTCGGGGACTCAGATTTTCTTTGTCCCATGCTCGTGTCATGTAGATTTAACTCACCTTTCACATTTATTACCGAGCACATTATTCACCATGATCTTTATTCACTTATCATGACATACAGTAGTAACTGTTAATTTATTGTAAATAGTTAAATGTTTTAGGTGTTTGCATTTTAACTTATTGTATTGAGTTTAGGTGTCATTCTATTAGTAGAGGGTTTCTTACCCTTGGCTGGCTATAGATCAATTCAACACATAAATAAAGTTTTCATTCATTCATGCTAAACTTACGTACACTTTTAGGCTTTCACGACTGCTACGAAACAGTACATTATAAATAATTCCCCAGAGTGCACATTGCAATGAACTGAGAGTCATTTTGTTTGCATTTTCTTTTGTTATTTTTAGATGACAGATCAGTGCGAGATAGTGAGAGGAGAGCAGCCATAATGCACTTTACATCTGACCAGGTATTACTTGTGACTGATACCCCATGTGTACTATAATTTATTATAATTATTCAGTTTTTCTTCTTTATTCTTTCAATTTCTTCAGTCAAGCTAAACTAATAAAAATTAGATCTATTTGTGATTATGTTTTTGATAAGTGTGAAATTTAATGGTGAACTTTGTCATCAAAAAAAGCAAAATTGAAGAAATCTGTAGGTACAGTACTGTGCAGTCTGTGCAATTCTCATTTTAAAACTTGAATTTAAGAGTAGCTAATATCTGTGAGTTAAATGATGAACATTATTACAAAATCTAAAATACATACATGTAATACAAAACACAAAAATCTAAACTATTGTATTTCTTAATTAGTTGAACAGATACAGTGTTTTTAACCAAGGTTAGGGCTTGTAACTTGTTGGCAAATTCAGTAATTAAATGAAAGTTATCCTTGTTTCATATTTGTTGTAGGCATCAGAATTTAACCATCATTCTTCACCAAACTTCAAAGGTGAATCAGAGAGGTAACATATAGATTGTCCCTGAAAAATGTCATAACTAAGTAGAAGCTTCAATCATGTATGCTACTCAGTGCAATATTATTATTAGAAGTGTGTTTCTTTCTCTGTCTAGCCCAACAGTTTTGTTAACTGCAACTCACTCTCACTTTTCAAGACCATAATTATAATTTGTTATCAAGTGTGTTCATTCCATAATAAGGTATTAGTATTTTAAATCTGGAATTTTCAGACTTTCCTTCCTTCAGGGTTTGAATTAAATTATCAAGGGTATTGTATATTATTTTGTAGGGGTACAGTATGTGTCTACTGAATGTACAGCACAAGCTGTAGGTAAAGGGTAAAGTCTGCATACGAGCCAAGTGGCCCATCAGGCCGGAGCTTATCCCGGTTTCCTTAGCATGAAGCGACTGAGAGTATTTCTACTCCCCTCTGGATGGGATGCTAGTCCATCCCAGGGTTACCCCCCAGCATTAAATTCGCCGGTACCCATTTATACACCTGGGTGGAGAGGGGCACTGTGAGAGTAAAGTGTCTTGCCCAAGAACACAACACAATGTCCTCGGTCAGGGCTCGAACCCGGACCGCTCAATCCGGAGACGAGTGCACTAACCATGAGGCCGCCGCACCTCCCACTAGCAGCAGAAGCTGTACATCTTAATAATTTCATGATCAAGTTTTGGCCATGCTTAACACTCTACTTTGTCTAATTTGTTTCAGGGCACCCTGGCCCAGATCTGACATGATTCGTAATCTTGCTCCACGTCCAACAGGTATAATTAATAATATTAACAGCAGCTGGTTCTTCTAAAGGACACAGTTCTCAGCCTGTTAATTTTTTACACTCAATCTTTTATTGGTACATTGCTTCTAATGATCAAATTTAATAAGCTTCTGGTGGTAAAAATGTAAAATGTAAAAAAAAATATGTAAATCTCATTTAATATAGACAATAGTGGACACACCCTTTAATATAGCTGAGCACTAAGCATTAGCTAACTAGTTTACAGGCATGCCACTGAAACAAAGGAAACAAATATTTCTCAATCAAAACATGTAACATACGTTAAAAATCCCAACTGGCAGGAGGCAGACCAGTTGGCTGTTTCCAAAGTGTGACCAAGGATTTGAACTCAGGACTAGCGAGAAACAAATCCTGCTAGTGACAGGTTGGAGACCTTGAACCCGGGACCTCCAAATTACAATTATACCAGTGCCCTAAACCACTCAGGCAGGCTGCCTCCTGGTGGTAAAAGAGTTCCAGTAATTAAATTAAATATATATTGTCAAGTGAAATCTCTGTTAATCGGCCCCTGGCTCAATCACTCACCAACCTCAGTAACAATATTTCCATTAGTAAAACAAGCCTGTAACGTATAAATAAAAGGTGCTTCTGTTAAGCAGGGTCCTGTGAATGATTGCTTGTTACAGGTTTCACTGTATGTGTTTTTCAGTTTCGAACATCACTTTTATTCTGACTGCATCTCCCTGTGTTTATATACTTAATAATTGTTGTCTCGAATCAGATCCTCTGCTGTGATGGAGTCTTTCTCTACTGACATGTATAAAATAATTTAGTTTTAGAAGATGATGATGTGGCAGTCCTTGACCTAATCTCGCGGACTGGTGGAGACTTGATGCAAGGAAGAGGAGTCTCTGGCTCAGTAGCAAGAGAGCCTAATGCGGAAAGCTATACCAGGGATGGTATGTTAACTCACTGATTCAACCTGCTTAGTATTAACCTGTTGGTTCCTCCCTATAATATTCACATGCAGCTCAAGCCATGAAATGTACAGTGCACATGCTGTGCAATAACACTATCTCACTCAGGGCCTCTGTGATGATTAACCATGTCCAGCTTAGCATTTTGTTTTAAATTTTTGCCTGAGTGTTCATTTGATTTGTACCTAACACTATATTGTCTTTGATGCATTTCAGTTGCTACAGTTTTTGGTTCTCAGTGTTATACTTTTTATTAATATCCTTCGTGTTAGAGCTCCACAAAATGTTTCCATTAACAACACCAACCTCAAGACACAAGTCAGATACCAGGAAACCTGCAGAAGCTCCCGATGTCAGACCTCACAAGGACAGAGCTTATGTTCATTTTGCTGATGACAACATCAGAAGAAGTGGTGACCCAAATCTGAAATACACAGATGAAACAAGTGCTTACACGACATTATCAACTCAAGGACACTTTACACCCAATCCAAGGACAATGAATCATAAAACATCACCCAGACAACTACATGAATCACTGACACCCAGTGATAATATTTGGTCACATAACGGTAGACACATGCAAGAAGAGCCTAGCTTTGAGAAATTTGTACAGGACTCAAGTGTGCCATTGTCTGCAAGGTCATATGAACTGTCACCATCTAGAAAAAGACAGTCCTCTCCAAGGCAATCACAAGGACCTCTTGCTGACAAAATAGGTAGAGGAGATGACATTAACACTGCAAGGGAAACTCCAACACATGATCCCTATGTTAACCCTACTAAAGTAGTAAGTACTGACAAAAACAGAAGAAGTACCAGGGCTTGAAAAAAAGTGCTGTCCATTCGCCCAGGAGACATAGATTTTCTTGCCGGCTGGGCACTTAATATGTGATAAGTAAGGGCCCAGACAATTTGTTTGCCAACTAAAAAGAATTAACTAAACTAAGAATTGACCCAGGCAAGCAAAATTTGAAAATTCCTTGTCCAAAGGGCGAGCTAGAATTTTATTTTTTTTTAACCCTGAGTACATGTAGGTTCCTGACATTGTTAGTATTAATTATAATTGTCATGTTATTTTGTAATTTTGTGGGTTGGTATTAAACTAGTGACACATGTCAGCTCACTTGTAAAGATCACAAATGGTTTGGACGGATTATCTGCTTAGTTTATATAATCATTTACATGCATTTGGCTGTTCAAGTAACAATGATTACAAGCTTTTTAAATTGAGAAATAAAGTGGAACCCCGCCTTACGATCACCCCGTTAATATGACCAACTAACTATTACTGCCACTTTATTCTGACCAAAAAACGCTTAATCTGTCATTTTGTTATTTAAAGAACCCCTTTAATACGACCATCTCGTTAATACGACCAATTTTCCATGGCCTAAAGGTGGTCGCATTAACAGGGTTTGACTGTAGTAAATAGAAAATATTCAGCTGGGGATTGTGCTTGCCGTTCATTGTGTTTCAAAAGCTCACTGTATTTTCATGACTAATTCACAGTCAATAGGAATAATATTGTACAAGGCCTTGGTCCTTGGTTGACTTTTCAAGGTACAAAACTATATTGTTTTTCTACATTTACTACTTTTTAATGTCTTTGTAAACCCCCTCCTCTGTTTTTTTTTTCAGGTAACTGCTGATGCACATAGCTTAGACCAAGGAGGACTTTTAAATAAACTTCTTGACTTGGTAGACAAGTAAGTATTTATCACTTATCTAAAATGGATACAACTTGCATGTTTAGAAGTTGATGTGGTCATTATCTTAGAGGTTAAGCCAATATTGAAGAGGTTAGATAAGTAGGGCCATAGCTAGTAACAGGCCAACCGGGGCACTTGCCTCCATCATTTTTTTCCCTTTTGTTGTTTATACATGTAGTCGTCATCAACAGTCTAAATACTTAGGAAGAGAACTCGACCATGGACCTATTGCCTCAGTCATATGTTTTTCATGGACATTGCCTCAGTCATAAGTTTTTTCTGGCTGTATCCCTGATAAGGTAAATAATTTTTATGTGAGCCAAGTTGCCCACCAGGCAGCAGCACATATCTCCATTTTCAGTTGTAGCATGAAGGAGCATTTCTAATCCCTCCCCGGATGGCAATCTAGTCCATCACAGTGTTACCTCACAGGATTAAATTTGCCAGGACCCATTTATACACTTGGGTGGAGAGAGACACTGTAAAAAGTGTCTTGCCCAAGAACACAACACAGTCCCCAGCTAGGGCTTGAATCCAGACCACTCAATCTGGAGATGGGCGCACTAACCCTTAGGCCACTGTGCCCAGCTGGCACTTAGAAGGAAAGGACCATATTCAAAACAGTCACAGTCCCACACTTCAGTAAAATAATCATTCTGGTTGGAAAAGGGCAGAACCCACAGTTTTCCTTAATTTTAAGCACATCAATTGCTGTCAGTATTTCAGAGTGATTTGCATTCCCTTAATTGCCATTAAATTGCTAACAAAGTTACACCAGCAGAATTGTGCAGCTCTCCCGTAAGGTTTCACAGCCTTAAGCAAACTTCCTGTTCCAGAGTTATGCATACCTGAGCAGCATAATATTGTGTAGCTGAATTCTTTGTTTTAGAGTCATTGCTTGGCTGCACATGCTGTGTGTTGTTTCGAATGCAAATTAAAAGTCTTTTGTACAGTGAGTGGTACACAAGACTTAAGGACGGTGGCTACTTTTGTTAGTGCGCACACGTTCTGCGCATCACGCAAGCCATGGTTTAAGCGCGCGCGCGCTGGGGTTGACATTGACGCAATCAACTACGCCACCAAGCACACGACTAAAATTAAAGCAAAATTTTCCTACGGTGACCAAATCAATTTTAATGAACCTGTACTTAAACCAGGGAGATCAGAATAGCAGCATATCGCTAGCCACTAACTGTTAACGTCTTCCAGCTGAAAATCTAGCTGTTATCTTTCGAAAATTACACTGAAATCCAACTGCAAACATGTACCTGCAGATGGCGAAGTGCACGCGCAGACCAGCAAATGTCTTACTTACTGGGGAGGTAACAGGAAAAAATGTAACGGGCACTGTAAAAGTTATCAAAAAAGATCAATAACTTTAAAAAACGCGTGGTTACCCCTAGATTTTTTGTTGCGAAATGGAAGCGGCAAGCCTATTCAATATGTGATTAGTTTCTGGTCGTGAGCAAAAGGTATTTAGACTGTATTTTAGCTGAACCAGAGGAAGGCTGTCAGAGACGTTAAAAGCGATTTTGCAACGATGTTTGTTACTAAAAACGTGACAAAAATGATTTTAAAGCTACCATCTGCCATGTAGTTTAAAGATCTTTTTATATGTGTTTGCCTTTCTATATGTAAAGGCGAATTCTAAGGAAATCTAAGCAGAAATATCGTTTCCCGCTTTTTTCAGAAAAATGCTGATGTCAGCATTTTTGTTGAGATTCAGGGCTAATTATCTCGAAAAAATGCGTGGCTACCCCTATTTTTCTTTGTGGATTCCAATAGCCTTTGCAAATATCTACTTTTTCCGCGTGGTCCTAACTTTGCGCAAAAACCTTTGTATTTAGTAGGCACCGTCCTTAAGTCAAAGAAATTAAGACTGAACTAGTGTGAATGTTTAATAAAACCTTCAGTGAAAGTTACACAAGTCAGTAGTTGCTGTCAAGGGCTTTACATTCCTCTTAATGAATTAATATTTAATTTATTTTTAATTCAGTTTAATGTTCACACAGATATTGGAATGGATCAAAATCACTTCATCGCCATTCCAAGTTTCAAAGTGAGTTCAAAAACACTGAAACTGTTTTTTTTTTTCCAACAAACATCACATAATTATGTTGTAGTTTGTTTTTAAGACCTGGAATTGAAATTGAAACCAACTATTTTGTTCATTTAATTCGCAGCACTGCATGTGACTGATAGAATCACGCTAAAAGTAGTCATCTGTGATGTCTGTATGAAAGTTCTCAACTTGCTGTACATCTTTTCATTAGTCTTTGTGGCTTACTTTACTGTACATTATATGAATACAGGAGGATGGTCAAATGTCTATGCATGACCTACAGTGTAGCTAGAACCATGCCATATAGATACGTCAACGTCAAGATTGATGATCTCAAACTGAGTTGTCTGGAGGTCAAAAGGCTGTCACAAATTACTGACATTTCGACAACTTAGTAATTAAAACAATAATATTGTTACATTAAATTTGTCTTTAGAGTCAAGTGAATAACTTCCAGACCAATTGTTGTCAGTAATTTATAGTGTTGTTGAATGTATTTGATTTGACTGACTAACGCCATTCACATCATGGTTAATTTATTAAATTAGGGCAATAAGATTGTAACTTACAACTGCAGTTTTTCCCAAGAATCACTCAGAGGCCAGATGATCTTAATGCAGCATATAGATAGCAAAATTAATTTTGAAAAACTGTATCATCTTTGAATATAGTTAAATGGAATTTAACATAGTTAACGACTAGGAGCTTATCTTGTTTGCAGTTGGTGTTAGTGCTTTGGGCCATCTGCTAGCGTTTAATGTGTTATGTAGCGTTTGTGATATAGTCTGTGAATGTACAGAGTTGTGGCCAGGAGGTAGTCTGGTCAGTGGCATTCTTTGTAAGCGTTGGCCAATGTTCTGGCCGTGTATTAGCATTTGTTTAGCGTTGTTGTAGTCCACAGCGTTTGCAGCAGTCATATGGCAGTGGGAGTCCCGGGGCTGACTTTGTCCAGCGGTATTCTGGGTTAGTTCATGCGTTGTCATCCCATGTGCTTGCAGCGTGTTTATAACTCTGTTAGTGTGGCGTTTGTGGGTTTAGTAGTTTTGGTAGTTTAGCGGTTCTCGGTGTTCCCTCCCTCTCCCCCCTCCCCCCTAAAATAATTTTCTCTCCACTGAGCCATCTGGCTCGAGTGTGACGGGTGCCTGAGGGGGGCTTGGCGCGGGGGCTCGTGGCTTGGTTGCGGGTCGGGCAGGCCAGTCGGGTGTTCTAGTGCCTTGGGGTTGTGATTGCGGTTGCAGCCCCCGGGTTTCTTGGGCACCTACCCTCCAATAGCGACTTGGGCGTTAATTTTTGTTGATTCTTCTTGCAGGTCTTGCTCAAAAGCTTCTCTCCTCTCACTTACCAGCTGCTATGGAAAGCCTGCATGTAACACCATCACATGACAGTAATAAGCTACAAACTGAACTGGCTGAGAGAACTGCTGAAATATCTAGACTCCGTGATCAAATGTCACAACAACAAACTGAATTGGAACAAGTCCACAGCAAATTAAAAAGTCATGAGGGCTTAAAGGATTCACTGGATGCAGCATCCCATGAGTTGGTTGGTTATCTGACTTCTTCACACTTACTAACAGACTGACTTGCCAACCCACCGATACACCGGCTGAGCATTAATATGAACCAGTTATTTTGCTGGTTTGTTGTCAGAAATAGATTGAAGTAATTTTTGGTGTGCGTGACATTTAGCTTATTTGGTATCAAGGTGCAAAGAAAACCAATTCTCGGTTGTCCCCAGTCGTGATCAAAACTAAAAATCGTAACCATTCAATGAATAAAGTCAAGAGTCTGGGATACGATAGATGATTGATATATACTGGTAAACAATCTCACTAAGAATCAGGTCTCTGTTGTTTTTCATTTGTGCGTTATTTGCAGAAGTGTGTCACCCAAATTTGTAGAGCCTGGTATGGAGATGCCATGTTTGTGTCCTTCGGAGGGACACAAACATGGCGGTCAATCAAGTGTCAGTCGAGATGTTGATCGAGTGTTGGTCTAGAGATAGAGATTAGTGCCGACTAAGAATTGATCGAGATGTCATTTGAGTGTTGATCAAGGTGTAATCAAGTGTCAATAATTATTGAGGGTATCAATCAACAAGTTAAAGTGGTACTATGACTAAAATCACATCTTTCCTGTTGAAGCCATTTTAAAACATAAACAAGTAGTCTGTACGAGAAGAAAAGTGCCGTTTACTATTTTCTTTGCAGGGATATTCAAGTTTTTAAAATGTGCAAATTAGCCAAGTGATGACATATACTCAGCCAAATTTTGATCAAATATGATAAAGAAAGATATCTCAGCCAATTTGTATCAGAGATGTTTGATTCTTTGCAGTGAGATTCTAGAAAAGGTGCTCCACAATACAAGCTTAAAAGTTTTGTTACCATGGCAACATACTGGGTTCCAGATCTCCCCAAAATAAAAAGCATTTCTGGCCACCTTCAGCTCTCCATTTTCATAATTATTTGCAAATGGTACCTCGTATGCATGATCCTACAGGCATATAAATATGTAAGCCAGAGTTTGTGGCCCCGTTTAGCATTTCTCGAGCTGAAAATCGGTAACATATTGCAATCAATTGGGTGGGGAATGGAAGAGTGAGTTGCCATGGGAACAAAACTTTTTTAGCTGCAGATGTGTTTCCTGTAGAGCTATTAGCCTGCCAAGTTTCAATGGTCTGTGCTGCAAATTGGCCAAGTTAGCTCTGTTTAATACTTGAGATAAACTTGAGTTGAGTGTATGACGTCACCAGTTGTCTCGTTTGCATATTTTACACATTTTTCAAACTTAAACATCTCCGGATCTAATGCAGATATTTGCAAACGGTAAACGGCGTTTTTATTCTTTCATTGAATTCTATGTGTACATCTAAAATTTCAAGGGGTAAACATTTGATCATAGTACCACTTTAACAGATTATGGATGCCTTTAGTTCACCCAGGATCCATAACTTTTATGTACTAACCCCAAGGTCATTCTTAAACTAGCTCCTAAAAATTGTCTCTTACTGAGTGACTGTGCATTTCTTATTCAGAGCTCAAAAAAACATTTCTGAAGAAACTTCACCTGCCCATCACTAGCCCAACTGCACCTTCACCTTCACCTTCGCCTTCACTTTGAAATTGGATATTGTTAAATAAATGTGCAGTCAAGTTATGTACATTGTATTTATTTTGAGCAGATTACTTTGTTTTTTAATAAAGACCTAGAAGAATATTCAACCACAATAAGTATTTCATGGAAATCCACTTTCTTTTCTTGCAAATATTAGGCAACTGTGCGGTCAAGACTGCTAGAATTTCAGGAAGAGAATAATGCATTACAGTCTAAAATAACTTCCCTAGAAGTTGCCTCACATGGAGCCACAGAACAAGAGAAACTTATTGGTAACTTCATTTGATAATGATATGCATTGTGTACAAGCTAAAATTGATCATTGTAATAGTCAGGGGGAATTGACAGGATTTTCTATATTGCTGGTTTGAAAATGATAGCCTACAGGTGTATGTCAAAGAATGTCCTTAATATCTTAGTGTACAAACATCTTGCTCGTTAAACCTTGTCTAAGTAACCTTGTAAATCAGTTATAACAAGCCAAATTTGCATATTCAAAGGGACTCTACCTCTTGGCAATGAAATTTTGAGGTACTGCTGTAGAAATCTGCACACACACACACACACACAGAGATAATGAAGGTATGACTTACTCTACACCTGATATAATATTATTTTCAATAGGCTAGTTTCGAATTGTGCAGAAACAAAAGAACAGAGTCGAGGTTCAGGGGAATAATTAGCATTTTGTATTGTTCAAAACAAAGGAAAATGCAAATTATTCCCCTGAACCTCGACTCTGTTCTTTTGTTGCTGCACAATTTGAAACTAGCCTATTGGCACTCTTCCATTATAATATTGTTTTACTGCAGTTGCCTGAAACATGATTTTAAATGCTTTCCAATCTATCACAGGAGAACTTAAACACAGAAATCTTTCACTCCAAGAACAAGTAAAATCCCTCACCCAGCAAGTTCAACAACAAAATGTCAATTTGCAGCAACTTCAAGAGCTCACAAACATGCTGCAAGAAAGTCACAGGTACCAAACATAGTAAATTGAATAGTAGTTCTTTGCATGTTATCCAGAAAATCACTGGTCTTGTGAAAGACTGTTTATGACTGACTTTTGACCACATTAGGGTAAAGTCATAGTGCGAGACAGAAATTGTGATTAATATATGTACAATAATTAATAATACATGAGTAAATTGTAATTAATACATGTTCGTAGGTGATTTCAGTATGATCATGTGGAATACATGTATGGGACAGGTAAAAAGTAATCCAGACCTTTTGGGATGTTTTTAATTAGTAGAAATAAAGGTGGGGCATCCAAATGACCACCAAGTATTGAGACTAAGTTGTGCTGCCAGATGTTACATGTAAATGTGCCATTATTTGAATGGGCCCTCATGGGAGATTATGAATGTTAGAGTACATTTCTACATTGTTTGTTTCCTTTTTATCCAGATCCTTAGTTTCCACCAATGACCATTTGCTACGAGAACTGGATGAGACACGAGAACGACATCAACATGAAGTACACCAGATGCACTGGAGCTATGACAATCTTAAAAAGACAATAGACTGGTTACCCAACAGTACAAAGTAAAGCTGTTTGCAATATTAGTGATGCATCAATGAATATAGTCAACCGAGAAAACAGAGATCTCTCTTGAGCAGACCCTCCTTGAGTGGAAACTTCTCTATAATTATGTTATTGACAGGGGGCAGGAAGTGAGGTGTCTTATACAGTAAGACTCAGAGTGATGTGGTGATGTACGTGTATATTATTGTTTATATAATAACCAAATCAATGTGCACGCTCTGACTGGTCAATCAGCTATGGCTTATTGCACTGGTAAGCTAATGGAAAAATTGCACGTCTTCTGAATATTATCATATAAAAGCAATAGACCACAAGTTTCTATGGTTTATCTGCTGATAAACTACGCGGGATGTTGGTAGAACACGAGAAGCATTCGTAAATCACGAGCCGCAGGCGAGTGATTTACGGATTCTTTGAGTGTTCTACCAACATCCCAAGTGGTTTATCAGCCTTTATATAATAACCCAAGTTATTCTCGCATTTTGATTGGTTCTCGCCTATGATCTATTAGAGGACAGATGCACGATTGACGTCATCATTACAAAGTTTTTCCCTCTGCTGTTTTAAAATGAGGGAAACTTTTTAGAATTGAGATAATATTTTACGTGAAAGGGCAAAAGATAAGGTACAAAAAAAGTCTTGCCGAGGCATTGAACAGGTTCGAGAAGCCAGAAGAAGAAAGATAAAGCCGTTTCTTTTAGAAAATGATCCAGAAAAGATTCTCGAGCAGTCTCAGTCGGCAGTCGAGCGAGACTAAACCACGCACATAATTGGTCTTGGTAAGCCGAGAACCATTGCTCTATCTCGAGTTTAACAAATCCAATAAACAAACTTTTTTTCTGGGATTAACTTATTTAAACTTGAAATTCAAATATTTTGCAATGTCTAAACAACTGTTGACACTGATTGATGTCAGGAATGAAACATCAAAACATCACTTCTAAAATCGTAAAATAAACACCTAACCTTGCTTTCCGATGCGAATGTTCCTGTCCATTTCAGGGCACAGCAGCGAGTTAAGTATAGCTAACCACAGCTCACGGCTAACAGTACGGCAGCTAAAATGTGTCTCCGACACTATATCAAACTGATTTGAAAATTACCAACTACGGAAGACAAAAAATCTCCGCCGTCATTTACGCTCCTTTCCGATTCAAAACTCGAATCAAATGGCCTCTAGGTTGACTGCAACCACAAGTTTTCCAAGAGTATTTTTTCAACTCCTGCAAGTTTCAAGGAAACGTCCAAGCTTTTCGGCCCACAGGGCTGCTCTGATGACAAAAACTGACTTGACTTTTCCAGGATTTTCTTCAAGATTTTTAAATTTCGCAGTTCAATTCTGCTTTCGCTGTAAGTTTTTTCATTCGACGAGAAGCGACGCTCAAGTCAGGTTTCACAATTCTTTGCTACGCACAGTAACCAATTAAATTGCTTCATTTTGTATAGATAATAGATTACTTCAAATGGCTTTTTTTTTCGTCTTCGCCAAAATGGGCAAAGGCGGGGACAAAGGCCGGCTTTCGCATTATGTTGAAATATTTTGAAATAAAAAAAGGCGACGCTTCGTGTTCCACTTCTTTGTTCTTACTACATTTTGACGTCATCTGTGATCTATTACTGAACAGACGCACGGCAATGTGGAATCTATTTGTTAAATAAACCATAGAAACATGTGGTCTATTGCTTTTATTTAATAATTCAAATCGAAGTCGTGCGATTTATCGGCACAATAAACCATAGCTGATTGACCAATCAGAGGGTGCGCATTGATTTGGTTATTATATAAAAACTTTTCTGATTTTTAGAAGAGTTTTTGAGAATTTCCGGAAAGGTATTTGTAAGCGATTTTACGTGACATTTCAGAGGAACCCCGCTATAACGAAGTGTTACAGTAACGGGGTCTTCGCTATAGCGGGGTTCGTTATAGCGGGGTTCCACTGTATTAATATACTTGCATGTGTGTTCATCCTTGTGGAAAGTTTGGCACAGACGCGTCAATGTAAACAAAAGCAAATCGAGATTTAGAAAAGCTTATTCACCAAGGCCAAATCTGTATTGAGAAAATAAAGAAGTTGTTGTTATGATCTATTTTAAAGTATATTAATAAACAGGAGCCCATGTAATAAACAAATGTTTGTAGTGACGTTCATAAGCCTCCTATAGAAATTGTCTTGTATATCTTTTTCAAAATGACTATTCATCATTATAATGCTCTTTGTTTCTTTCCGCCAGATTGACGGGCTTGTGTGACGACCCCTTGAAACATGGAAGCAGTACAAGTTCTTAGCATTCTTCTTGTTTTGTGCATTAACTTGGCTTATTGCGGTACTGATTTTGTTTTTGGAATATTTACTGAGTATCTAAGAAATACCGCACGCATTTCTATAGTTTGATTAACTACACAACATGGAAAAAATGCAGGCCGGAGAATCTGCGGTAGAATGTAACGCAATAGGGACCTTAAGCAAACCACGACGGCAACGACAACGTGAACGTCGCCTAACAAAAGGTTTAATGAGCAGAACAATAGGTGTGCACGTGCGTTATAAATTTTTGTACATTTCGTTGTTGTTCTCTGCAAACAACAACGTGAAATAACCAAGTTTTGCGTATTTTGGAGAACGTACGCCACGACGGCCGATACTTTGGATTTCCTTATGGAATTGATCGCTGGCATTACATGGTTAGTTTGAGAAGGTTTTTAGACAGATTTGCGCTCTGAACGAGTTTGGTTAATTGCGAAATTCGAGAGTAAAATTCAAGTCCATTTTTTGTTAGGCTTCATCCCTGGCGTCGCCGTCGTCAGTGCTTAAGTTCCTTAATAACAACCCTGTGCTACTGGAAGCGGAGAATTGCTGGCCTGCAACTTATGGCCACTCCACTCCGAAAAGGTCGACTGAAAGGCCTTACGTAATGTTTTTTTAGTTTTACGTTATTCTCTTAGGGCACGGTAGTTCCAGGTTGCAGAAACAAAAATGCCCTGAATAATGTCAGCATAAAACTGGCACCAATTTCACGATGATTCATTTCCAGAGCGAACTAATTTTTCCCGTCCCTGATTTATCACCAGGAAATAACTTTACACAACTGGATGCTAACTCAAGGTAGGTTGTGTGAACGTCTACAAATGTATGGTGCATTTAAATTTTCTAAGAAAAATGTACTTAACTTTGATCATTTTTGAAATGTTTACTATACTTACAAAGGGTGGCACAACAGTCGCGTCTTAACTTTGCTGTTGTTATTTGTTTTGTTCTTGTTTCAGCTGCGAGCAAGCAATACCTCCAGTAAACGCTTCTGTAAAGAGTGCTTCCTGTACATATTACACCTACAACATAAAAGGTGGTTTCTGCAAAGATATAGTTACTAGTTTGTACGTGTTTGGCGATAGCGGTACTTTGAGGTACGGTGAACACGAGACCAACACATTTCGAAGCTACTTTGAGTTCTTTGAAATAGCGGATGAGTGCAGACCAGTTATGAGAGATTTGTACTGCCGTTATCATTTCCCGCCCTGTGATACTTCACTAGATAAGCCTCGTGCCCGTAAGATTTGTCGCAGAACTTGCGAGTATCTTGATCAAGAGCTGTGTAAGAAAGAAATGATTTTAATCAGAGAGGCAGCAAAGAACGCTCCAGTTTTTAACCAAGACATGATCAACTGCAGCTTATATGACGTTGCTAATGGTGGAGATGCTCCTGAATGCTATCAATACTATCCAATACCGGGTGAGTAGATCTAACTTAAAAATAAAACTAAATAAACTCCCGCAAAAAATTAGCGCCACACGGTAATGTGTTAAACCACAAGTCTGTAACTTAAGCATATCAGAACCCGCCACTGAACATGATTCTTCGACAAATAATGGCACTGTGATCAGTAGGAGGAGTGTGGAAACACTCGCCTGCAGCTTGTTTTCCCTCGGTATGTTTCTTTATTTTAAAATTTCCACTAGTGTTTCTATTCAAAACTCGATAGATTAAAGACGGATTTTGTTTTTCTATTTTTAAAAGAACCCTAGTCAGCTACACCTTTGTTTACGTTTACCAGCAAGATTTTGGTTTAGTAAAGTACAGTAAAGCAATAACAATAAGCTTCACCATGCAATATCAAGAATTTTCATTCGATGGCATCAAAAATGAAGGAGGCTGACTAGGGTCCTTCAATAACTGAATTTCTCCACAGCAATGAGTAATAACCTTGTTTTCCCCTATTCTTCACAGGTGATGATACAAGAAGCACATTTCTGTCCTTAAGTAATTAATTGATATATAATCATTAGTTTGTCACTAATAAACCCGTAAATAGGGAGTTTGGGAAACTAGGACGCGACGCCGAGGACAACGTCAATTAAAAATTGATTTTATATTTTACCTACGAATTTCGCGATACTCTAAGTCATTCTGCTTTGTTTCCTAGCGTCAAAACCATTTAGAAATTAGACCTCGGACAGAGCGAAACATTTGAAATAAAAGTAAAAAACATTAGCCGCCGTGGTTCACGTTCTCCGGACAACGCAGAATTTGGTCATTACACGTCGTTGTTTTGCAGAGGACGGCAAAGAAATGTAGCAAGAATTATAACGCACGTGCGCAACCATTGTTCTGCTCATTAATCCTTTTGTTTAGTGACGTTCCCGTTGCCGCTGCTGTCGTGGTTTTCTTAAACTCCCTAATATATTATTTGAGACAGACTTCACCATATCGACTCTTCGTCAATGATGCGTTAGTTTGAAGTGAAATCTCTAGTATCTGCATTAAATTCAATTTGCTAATTACCCCGGTTTTGAAAAAGGAATGAAACCCCATGCCAATAATTCTCTTCTTAAGACGTAACACTAGTTATTTCAATTGAAATGGGATGCAATGAATAGGAAGGTACCTACATTAGACTTGAACTTTGTATCCAATCAATCAGTTATAAATCAATCATTGCATCATTTATTTTTTAATTAGTAAATCAAATTAAAATACATGGATATTCCACACAGTAATCTTTTATACCGTTTAGGTGGACAATTTAATCTCCATGAAGTAGGATGACAGTTAGCAGCTACTGGTCTATAGGAGGACAGAGTTTACAAAAAGCGTCCCATCTATGGCCAGATCAGAGCTTAAGTTTTTATATTCACCGTTTGTCAACTAATTTATTTAGCTAATCGCACAAGTACAATTTAATAATAATAATAATAAAATAATATTATTATTATTATTATTATTATTATTATTATTATTATGATAATAATAATGATAATAATATTATAATAATTAGCTCTTGTTTAAATTAACGACAATGATTATGATAAGCACTAAAACTTTTTTAAATAATTTTATATTGTATTGTAGATTGTTTCTATGGTCTCGGTGTTGGGTACCGTGGCAATGTAAACATCACCCGATCTGGTCGTACTTGCCAGGCGTGGAACTCACAATGTCCTCATCGTCATTGGCGGATTCCTCAAGATGTCACAGATGGACAGAATGACTTCAACATGTGTCGTAATCCAGATAGCAGTGCCCCGGCATGGACCTTGGTGTTATACCACTGACGCTAACGTTCGTTGGGAATATTGCAACGTGTCAAAATGTCCTCCAAGAGGTATATCTAATTCGCTGCTGCCCAGTTATAAAGACTTTATGACGATTTGCAAGACGAGAGAAACGATGGGTCTGCGAGAATATTATAATAAATTTTAGCGCAAACTGGAGTCTATTGTTTTTGTGTTGACACCTGTCTTGGCCTGTCTACTGTCTTTAGACTTTTATAACGTTTGGTAAGGTTTCAATAAATTAAACTTGTGGATACTTTTGTCTCACCAGTTCCTGAAGAGTCGCCTACATCCCTCAGAGGTTATCCTCTCAATTCAACTGCAATTCACATTTCCTGGAATGGTTTGCCTCCATCCCGACACAAGGAAAAACTGCTGGGCTATCGAGTAAGATACAGACGCCTTGGCTCTATGCTGTCATGAAGAAGCAAATACTGCGAGCAATAAGACAGAGATTGTAGTTCTCAATGTTGTTGCACAAACGAAATATGAGATTGAAATAAATGGATTCAACGAAATTGGACATGGGCCAACCAGCAAGATCCTTGTCATAAGAACTTTGTTGTATGGTGAGTCTGAAATGATCGCTCTGTTTCACATACATGCCGAGTATCATATATGTTTTTAAGCCTAATACTTCCTCTCCTCAAGAATTCAATTCTGCAGAGCCCAGTACTATAACGTCTTGGTTGATGTTTTCGTGTAATTGCTGTTTCTGTTTTTCTGTTTCATTTCAAGGTGAAGTAAATATTGATGTAACCCTGCAGCTTGTGATGGATGCAGATTTCAGCAGTGATCTTTTCAACCGTACCAGCAGCAAGTTCGTGGCAATGGAAGAGAACATCAAGACTTCGGTAAGATAACCTTGATTCCTAATAAGGAACGGCTTGTTCGCACGTTTAAATGTATATTATTTTTTTAAAAGACTAAAATGCCGTGCCATGTACATATCGTTTATTAAAGTTCAATTCCGGGTCCCGTTCATTAACAACAGCAACACACACTATATTGCCGGAATAGAAAAACTTTTGGTTAAAAGATAATTAGAACAGAAAGAATCAAACTGCTTCCAGGTCCTTGAAATGTGGATATGATCTAAATTTAACATTATAATTTTGACTCCTCGTCCTACCTGCTTTAGCCCTATGCACAGCCATACATTTCTTTAACTAATGTAAAGTTCCAGACCGATATATGTACTATAACTGCTCAACCAATTTCCCCTTTCTTTTCAGATAAAACACCACTTCAATAAATCCTCAGTTTTGAAGATATATGACGTCGAAATTCTGCGTTTTAGGTATGTTGACTATAGAGAGATTAAGCATGACGTGTACGTTACGTCAAACGACAAACGGCAAAAATGAAACGTTTGCCTTCTATCTTCACCTGTCTATACAGTAGAGTGAAAATATAGTTTGTACTTGCGGTGAATAGTAGGAGGCAGTTTTTCGCGTTTTGCGTGACTTAATGGATTAGAAGAAAAGAACACAAGATTAGAAAAAATCCTTGCCGTTTGCCGACCGCGTGACATTCCACTGAATCACCAGCGGCGCCCTAAAGTAGCACTGACAACACTGTCTCATCGTCCGTCACCACAACCTCTAAATCCTCCCAATAATGATTTCAATCAGTCTTTTTGTGCCAATTTGCACATAACTCCATAATACAAATATTGAGTAAAGAATCTCGTACAATTTATGCCATAAAACAGTAGCACATATTATACCTATCTTCGTCACAATATAATGCACATACGTCACATGCCTATCTTCGGCGAGCGTGGCCTAGCGGTAGGGCGCTGGACTTGTAATCCGGAGGTCCCGGGTTCAAATCTTCCTCCCCGCCGCTAGAAGTATAGTTTACAAGCCAAGCGTGTGCTTGTGGTAAAGTCTTGAGTGGAATTACTACGTTCGTGCGGAATAAATAACCTAGTTGTTTTCCGACAACCTGCGTTCTGTTTAGGCTGCAAACTACCTGCCACTTTAAACAAACAGAACTTTGCAACAAAAGGATTGTTGAGCAAAATGGCTTATCACATTGAGAAAAATTCACAATGGCTAGAAAGTTATATCAAAAA